>OZ034979.1:7049122-7092122 GCA_964030785.1 Siderastrea siderea
AATACATGGGATGGGAACGTTCTACGATACGGAGAAACGTCGAGACGAGACTAATACCGTGCGAATTGACTACTGAACGTACGGAGAAACGTGAAAAAGACTAATACTTCTGTACAGACAAACTGAAGTCCGGAGAAACGTTGAGAAGGTTAGACTAATACTGTACAAACGAGCTAACGCACCGAGAACGATTAATGTGACGACAGTAATATCGTGCGAACATACTACGATATGAAGAAACATGAGACGAGACTAATATACCATACGAACGGACTAACGTACGACAACACTAGTAGTGTACGAACTAACGTTCAGAACTAGAGAAACTTTGAGACAGTGCAGCTGTTAGGCAACGAAATTATCAGTAACTGGGAGAATTCCACGAGCTAAAACTGAAAATTCGCGAGTATTTGGCTAGTTGACCACCGCCAAGGTCGAGGGCTGGTTGAATTTTTGAAGTTTTTTATGTTGAGACCCAGTCTGTGGGCATACACGAAGTTCTAACACTGGTTAGCTTCACAATGCATCATTGGGCGATTTTCAAAGCACACTTGTACATTCATTTTCAATTCTATCTGAACAGTTCGTCTGAGGCTATGTATATGTGGAGTGTATTGCAGCTAAACAAAACATGTCGAGCTGTATCAGTTGTCATTTGAATATGGTTCGAAGCAAATCGAATCGCTGAACGAGATCTTCAAGGGAAAAAGCTACGACGTTTTTCGGGTTCGGATATCACGTCAGACAATATGACAAAACTGGTCGGAAAATTTCGAAATTTGGTGGGACAATGTCTGATCACTGACTGTTACTTCCAGCACTGCTGCAGGATGGTACATTACTCAGTATTCATACTTTTAAGTGGCCTACTGTTTTCATAAAGGACAGGCTTTTTTTTCAGAACCCGGTCTTTTGCTTAAAAAAAAAAAATTGAAGCACGCCGTTTCAGGACCATAATTTTTTTATGGCCCTGTCACTCTTTACCTGACCCGGTCATCCCCACATATAATGAACCGTCCCTAACGTGCCCCAAACTCTGACGATCTGCTCGAGTTCGAGTTTATCAAGCATCTACTGCTATGCTCGCTGTTTTTATTCACCGTCTAGGAAAAACAGTAAATATTTCGTCATCTCTGTGTAAGCATTCTCAGTTGTGGGCGAATTTATACCGACATGCAACGTTTGAGTTGAATTTGCATCTTCAGCAGAATAAGTAAAAGCGATAAGAAAGATAAGCTGAGTCATCAGAGTTTAAACATTACGTCATCCAGTAACGCTATAGTCAAAACATTGTGTCACACAGTCACACTTTTCGACACGCCGGTTGGTATAAATACGGGATCGCGCTAACATTTGTTAAACCTGGGGGGTGGGGTGGGTCAGAACGGCTGGTGAAAATACCCATTGGGCTCTCTCTTTCGTTTCTGAAAAACCAAACGCCTCCAATTCTTCCTTCGATGGAAGCTTCGCGCAAGCGATTTCGCTCCATGTGGAAGTTGTTTTGAAGAGCACTTACTGATACAAACTGAGCACGTTTTTCAAAACTTTTACGAAAACTGTAAGGAATACGAAGAATCCCTCAATTAATTAAGCTTAAAAAGCTATTTCGGTTCAAATTTACAATAATACGTGTAATTTACTCCACCGTAGACTCGTAGAAGTGCTAGAGCATTTCCCAGAAGGTCTGCAGCTCGAACAGTCTTTGGAGATGGAAGGTTTTCCTTCGCTGTGACAAAACGGCACTTAATTCGTCCTCGAAAGATGTTTTCTTCGTTCTAAAAGCTCTAAATTCCATCGCTTCAAGTGCCTACAAACTAAAAATTTTTTTTGCACATTTTGGTAGTTCATTATGTGCTAATTCCGAAATGGCAAGAGAATTTGGATGGCAAGAAACAAAAATCTGTT
Source organism: Siderastrea siderea (assembly GCA_964030785.1). Classification (NCBI taxonomy): domain Eukaryota; kingdom Metazoa; phylum Cnidaria; class Anthozoa; order Scleractinia; family Rhizangiidae; genus Siderastrea; species Siderastrea siderea. Next base: position 7,051,028 of record OZ034979.1, read on the forward strand.
TTTTGCCGTTGAAAGTACCCATGCAACATGACCAAAATCGTGTCTCCAAAGACTGGGAACGAGTTGGCCGAGAAAACGGGCCGTATGACGTCACAAATCGCGCAGAATGTTTGTCTCTTTGGTCGTTGTCAAGTGTTTGAAGGATGAAACTTACGTTTTCCTTGCTAATATTGATATACAATGACAGCTACCGACGACTGAGGAAAACGCTAAGATTCAGCTCGAAGCGATTTCGAAGATGTACAGTTTTTGGGTTTGTCGTCCGTGGATAAAGCCTAAACAACAACAACAATCTTGCGCGAAGCAAGATGGCGAATTGAATTGTTGGGATTGACTAATGCACCTATCAATGTAAACCCCGTGGGGGGGGGGGGGGGGAGTGCGGGCAAGAGGTGGGGATTTGACGGCGAAGTCCATCCCCTCAGTGGGAGGTTTGATCGAGTACCTTTGCTCGGAGGTCGAGACATTTGATTTTTTCGACAAAGAAACTGGGACCAAGATTAAGCGTGGTTACATGGCATCTTCTTTCTTGGCTTTGAAAAGTCCAGTTGTCTCTTGAAATCAAGTGTGAAAGATTCATAGTCTCGAGTGTAGAGCACCTTTTATAAGGATAGTGATCTATCGTCACATTAAAAGTTCCATTAAAAAGTTCCAGTTTAAATTCGTTTTCATTGTCTATGAAATAGTGATGATGTACATCACGCATGTTTTCTTGTAAGGGAGAGGTTAAATCAAGGGAGCAAATACAGGATACAGGGCCATTTTTGAAGGCATTTAGATTTGGTGGCTCGTTTGGCTTGGCAGTGGATGAAAAGAACGAGAAATGAATTATTTGAGCGTTAAGTGTTGGGTGTATGTATGTGGTGGCTCGTTTGGCTCGTTTGGCTCGGCAGTGGATAAAAAAAACGAGAAATGAATTGTTTGATCGTTACGTGTTGGGTGTATACTGGTGTATGTATGTGGTGGCTCGTTTGGCTTGGCAGTGAGCAAACGAGCCAAACGAGTCAGCTCGTTTGAAGATGTGTGTAAGTGTGTTAAGTCATGAGATAACGGCCGCGTTTGGCTCGGTATATATCACTATATACCAAGCGAAACAAGGCCGTTAAGTCATGGGATAACGGCCGTTTGGCTCGGTATATATCACTACATACCGAGTGAAACAAGGCCGTTAAGTAATGGGATAACGGCCGCGTTTGGCTCGGTAGAGATAATGATGTTGAAATACGGACGAAGATAACGGCCTCAAAATCGTTCGTATATCTGACAGACCAGGATTGCGGCCTCTTTCGTGTTATCAAAACACGCGTTCGTTTGTACAATATTAGTCTTATCTTCTCGACGTTTCTCCGTACGTTAGTTCGTTTGTACAGTCACATTAATCGTTCTCGGTGCGTTAGTTCGTTAGTACAGTATTAGTGTAACCTTCTCAACGTTTCTCCGTACTGTAGTTCGTCTGTACAGAACTATTAGTCTTGTCTTTTTCGCGTTTCTCCGTACGTAAGTTCGTTTGTACAGTATTTATCTTACCTTCTCAACGTTTCTCTGTACGTTAGTTTGTTTGTACAGTATTTATCTTATCTTCTCAACGTTTCTCTGTACGTTAGTTCGTTTGTACAGTATTTGTCTTATCTTCTCAATGTTTCTCTCTACGTTAGTTCGTTTGTACAGTATTTGGCTTATCTTCTCAGCTTTTCTCCGTACGTTAGTTCGTTTGTACAGTACTATGATTAGTCTTACCTTCTCAACGTTTCTCCGTACTTTAGTTCGTTTGTACAGTATTTGTTTTATCTTCTCAACGTTTCTCTGTACGTTAGTTCGTTTGTACAGTATTTGTCTTATCTTCTCGGCGTTTCTCCGTACGTTAGTTCGTTTGTACAGTACTATGATTAGTCTTACCTTCTCAACGTTTCTCCGTACGTTAGTTCGTTTGTACAGTATTTGTCTTGTCTTCTCAGCTTTCGCCGTACGTTAGTTAGTTTGTACAGTATTTGTCTTATCTTCTCAACGTTTCTCTGTACGTTAGTTCGTTTGTACAGTATTTGTCTTATCTTCTTAACGTTTCTCTGTACGTTACTTCGTTTGTACAGTATTTGTCTTGTCTTCTCAGCTTTTCTCCGTACGTTAGTTCGTTTTGTACAGTATTTGTCTTATCCTCTCAACGTTTCTCTGGACGTCATAGCGATACGCTGCTAATCCACCATAAAGCTTCATGTTGCTATTTTGCAGTAGCTCTCTTGCAGCGTTCCAGCAGCTCCCAATGTCGCTTCTACAGCACTCATGCAGTCATTTTTTGTCACTGCTGCAGCGCAATGAAAACAGCGTTCGTGCAACCTTTCCGTTGTGTTCACTGCAGGCACTGATAGCCACTAAAACAGCACTGCGTGAACGTAATCTGTTTCGTACGGTTATAGTAGCTTTAGTATTGCGATTTCATCCAGAACATCTCAAAAAACCACTTTAAGAATTTATGACAAAGTATTTATAATCAATTAAGTAATGAAGGAACAGCGTACCGTCGTAGCCCCGTACCCCCACTATGAACGATCGACTTATGCAGTGACGTAGGAAATAATAGCAGCGTAGCGTGGTAGCGCCGTACCCCCAAACAGTAAGAGCGACAAGTTATAGCAGCGTACCGTGATAGCCCCGTAACCCCGCACGGTACAGAGCGACTACATCGACAAATATTGAACGACATGTCCTATGTTTCTCCACTAGCATCATAGCAAAGTAGGCGAGCATTACATCCTTCTTTTGTCTCATAGTTTTTTCTCACTAGCATCGTACCGTAACGTGCGAACAAGAGAGCAGAATCCGGCGATTAATTTTACTTGTATTTATTACTTATTTTCACCTGTTAAAGTTACGAAAGGCACAAGATTTCACGGCTAGTTTAATTTTTCTTCATTGAGCGTGTTTGTAACGTAATAGTTTTGATTTTTACAATGACCAGTTTTCTCTTCTATAGCTCAGTACATCTCCGTACACTGATCCTGTTTGTAGCGTTATAGTTTCTATTTGCACACGTTATCCAAACGTTAGTATACGTTGGCAAGGTGTTAGTGTTACCTTCCCCACGTTTTCTCAGAAGTTTTATTCAATTGATAGCGAACACTTTTCTGATAAGTTATGTTACCATGGTAACTGAGTGACGAAAAGTTATAGAAATCATTGCATGCTTGGGTGATAAGTATGTATAAGGCAAGAGTAGCAGCGTACCGCGGTACGTTCAATGCTACGGTTTGAAGTGCATCCGATTTTGCGACAGGTATAGGAAATCTTATTGGTTGTTACAATTTGTTAAATCTGAGCTATTGCATATCATTTGTTGGCCACTGGCTTTTTATAACTAGGTACCAAGAACAAGTTGCCATCTATACCCCCACCCACCCACCCCCCTCCATAGAAAATTCCTGGTCTGCTATTTAATACACATTCGGCCTTTCTTTTTACAGATGAGATCCTTGGTAACTTCACCGGCTTTCCTTATGAAAAAGAAATTGTTCAACTTTCTTCACTGGGTTATGCCCGAGACGTTCATCCCTCTGTACTCTATGGTAAGTAAGCACTAGCTAGAGTGGGGTGGGTTTGCTTAAGTGGGGAGGGGAGGGGAGGAACATAGCCATGTCTCCTCGTTTTGCATTAACATGACTTTGCCTTGAGTTTTATCCTTAAAATTCCCAAGAATGATCAATGGTTAAATCTTTTTGGGCATTTCTGCTGTTCTCTGCCTTTGTGTGCATGTCCTTGCAGTTGCTGTTGCTTTTAGACCCAAAAAATGTGAAGCATTCACCCAACAGCCCTTTTCACAGTTAACTTTTCTCATTTGCATTGCAATGTATTTGAATTTGAATGTGAGGCAATTTCGGGCAGAAACTGCAAGATTGCCTGAAATTGCCTCACATCCACGATCAAATACATTGTAAAGCAAATAAGCAAAGTCAACTTTGAAAAGGGCTATAGTGAATTAATGACTGGTTAAAAGAGGAGGTTTGTGGAATATTAGACATGCATCGGGTACTCACTAGTTATGATGGTCGTATTCACAGGTGTCATTTTCTCAGATACCCTACCACACAGTGATAGAAAGGTCACACTGGCAGGATGAGGTTAGTGAGATGAACCACATAGCCTCATAAAGTTGTTATCAGTTAACCCTTTAAGGTTACTCCGGACCTTCGTGGGTGTCCTCCCGTGTCCTTCTGGAAAAAATTGGAATGCATGCCATTTAAAAGGAAAACACAGCAAAGTATATATCATTGGAAAGGTTAATAAATGCAGATTTCGGAAAAACATATGAATTGCTGGGCTTTTTTTAATCCACAAACGAAAATTGCGAAAATGACCGCGAAAATGACCATGCGTCATTCAGTCAGATAAATGAATTAATAGGGTATCAAAATTCGGCAGATTTCTCTGAAAATTAGCCTGAATATTTCTTAGATGTTGTGAAACCAAAGTGTGTTATACGTTGGGGATTCTTGAAATTCAATACTATTTCACCCGTGGCAGATTAATCAAAAATAACCAGTCAGAATATTGAAAAATGCTGACTCACTTTTGATGATTGATCCTTTGTGATTAACATTGTGCAGTTATTTTGCCAATGCACTTGGATTTGATACCTTATTAATTCAATTGAATTATACACGGTCATTTTCGCGGTTGTTTGCGATTTTCTTTTGTAAAATTGAAAAAACCGACAATTCATATTTTTTTCCCGAAATCTACATTCATTAACCTTTCCAAAGATATACAGTTTTCCTTGTTTGCCTTTGAAATGGCGCGCATACAAATTTTTTTCCAGGAAATCACCCACGAAGGTCCGGAGTAACCTTAAGCCCTGGCATCATTATACAAATTCTCCTTACTGGTCTCCATACGTTTCATTGAGTACTAACTGGGAGAACTTGTTTAAACATCAAGACAATTCTTCTTTGGCGATCATATTCTTAATTCTCAAGACCTGTATCTGTTATAACCAACTGGAATGATGAGGAGAAATTTGACGCTGACCATTATTGGGAGTTAAAGGGTTAATATGTGAAGGTAACAACAGTTCAATAGCTCAGTTGGTAGTGCATGCACAAGCTTATGTCATTAAATTGTCATGTTAACACAATGTCCTTGCCTCTTTCACCTGATTACGGAAGTTGTAGTAGAGGACATCGCTGTTTGAAAAAATTTTGAGATATAAAATGACATTCTTTAATCTTGACATGTTTCTACAGTGTCAGCTGTCATCGTCAGAACACAGTTCACAGTGCGAAGTCGTTTTTAACCCTTTAAGCCCCGATATAAAAATGCACATTCTCCTTACTGTTCTCCATACATTTCTTATGGAACTAATAAGGAGAATTTGCCTAAATATCAAGACTTCTTATCCTTGCTGATCACTTTGTTTATTCTCATCACGAGTATTTCAACAAGTAGTAATAATTAAAGAGAAATTTCATTTTGATCACTTGCAAGACTGTTTGAAAAGAATAGGGGACATGGTTGCTGGTGTGTCATCTGGCCTTAGTGTCACTAATTTCAGTGCCATAGATTTGATGGGTAAAAAAAAAAAGAAAAATGTACTGATAGCAAAGGTCAGAAATTAATGAACAGAACCATGTATAATTATGCTTGCATCCCATGTTGTTCTATAGTACAGTGCAAAGCAGACATGTTCGTTGTCAGCTCATGATCCAAACAATACTCCAACATTCCAGACTTTAAGACCCTTCCTTTCTAAAATGTAGTTTTTTTTGTTTCAGGTTGTAAAGAGAACAGCCATAACAACTGCATTAATAGCTGGAATAGGAGGGGTCCTTGCTGTCCTCAGAATATTGAAGAAAGACTTGAAACTTTTTTGAGGAGTTTTTGTATTATAATCTACTCCCCCAATGTTTTGATCACCAGTTTTTACTGATTTAATGTGAGGTGCAGAATTTTAATTATTCCAATGCTCAATACTAATGTTTTTAGAAAGTCACTAGGCAATGGCCTAGTTAGCAAGAAGAAAACACCAGTGGCACAAAGAGAGGGTCCCCTACATCACTTTGTGCAGTACGTTTGAGTGGAATTGAAGGAAATATTATTAGAAATGCTTGAAGGTCTACCTTGACAGCACTCAGATGACTTTGGACACTTAATTTGTATTTCACTGTTTGCCTTTAATTTTATTGCTGTTAAAACAAAACCTATAGTCATTATAAATGATTGTAAGATAAATCTCAAACAACACTTAAACTTTGCTTTTTTGTGAGAAAAAGAAAGTGAAACTGAGTAATAAAGTAAATTGGCCACCATGAGGGAGTTTCAAGCATTAGTTAGCCCTTCTCTCTGACCAATGGCTAACACTCAAAAATATCAGCTTTTAAGGTCTTTACAGTGGCCAATTTTCCTTATCAACAGAGTTAATAAATCCATATTTTGGTGTATCCTTACTAATGTGTAAACAAATGTTGAGACAATCATATGGAAGAACTTCTTGTTAGCGACCAGGAAAATACAAGACAGGTGGTCGCAAGAAATTTTCCTTATAGTCAAAATACTCAGCACGTTCCGCTTATTATTTGGGAATGACTTTCATTAATCGGGAATGGATTGCGTTACTGGAATCAAAATTCCACTTTCAAATTGAATATTGTAATGTTACAACGGTAGCTAGCCTTGTTCCAAATAAGGAATGCTGATTGGTTTATTATTGACATGAGGCGAATGTTCACGTGTAAGTAGCAGACTGTTGGCGGCTTGACCTATCTGACTTGATTTGTGTTCGCTCAACAAAATATTAGTCGCAAATCCTTTTAAAAGTGAAGAAGCAGTCTGTTGCTATAAAACCATGAAGAATAATTTCTTAAAAACAAGTCTGTCGTAAACGCACAAGAAATGTTCCTGAAAATTGAGAAAAATTCCCTATAAATGTCAAACCGATTGAAACCAACAGCCGCCAACAGTTTCATAATTCGCGTGTGAACTTTTGGTTTATGTAAGTAACAACCCAATCAGCATTCGTTATTTCGAATGAGTCTACCGTTGGAAGATTTAAATCTTCAAGTTGAAAATGGAATTTTGATTCCAATAATGCAATCCGTTCCCGAATAATGAAAATCATTCCTAAATGATGAGCGGAACGCGCTGAGTATTTTGACTATAAGGTTACTCCGGACCTTCGCGGGTGTCCTCCCGTGTCCTCTGGCAAAAAATTCGTATGTACACCATTTTAAAGGAAATCAAGGCAAACTATATACCGTTGGAAAGCTTAATAAAAGTAGATTTTGGAAAAAATGTGAATTGCCAGTTTTTTTAATTCCACAAAAGAAAATTGCAAAAATGACCACGAAAATGGCCATGCGTCTTTCAAACAAATGAATTAATAGGGTACCAAAATTCAGCAGATTTCTGTGAAATTTGGCCTGAACATTCCTTAGATGTTGTGAAACAAAAGTGTGTCGGGGATTTTTAAAATTTATAATATTTCACCCGTGGTAATCTTCAGTGCAATGCCCATCACGTATTCTTTGCTGCTCAAACTTGACAAGTTAATTGAAAAATAACCATTCAGAATATCGAAAAATGCCGACACACTTTTGATGATTGATCCTTTGTGACTAACACTGTGCAGTTATTTTGCCAATGCACTTGGATTTGGTACCCTATTAATTCAATTGAATGGCACATGGTCATTTTCGGTTTTTTTTGCGATTTTCTTTGCGGAATTGAAGAAACCAGCAATTTTTTTTTTCCGAAATCTACATTTATTAAGCTTTCCAACGATATGTAGTTTGCCATGCTTTCCTTTAAAATGGTGCGCATACGAATTTTTTCCCGGAGGACACCTGCGAAGGTCCAGAGTAACCTTAAGATAGGTTCACTTTGTTATTTAATATTTAAATTCAGAATAAATGTGTAATGTTTTGATAGTTTGGGTAGTGAAAGGTTAAATATCATTTGTGATATTAATTTTTATACCCCCAAAAAGTGTTTATTAAAGATGTTTCTTCTCACCTGACTTTCCTAAGTGTACAGTTTATGTAACCTTTTTAATTCTAAGCTCAAAACAGTAAAAACTTCTAGAAAATTATCATTACCTTAGGGCTGATTTAGACGGTACGATTTTTGCTTGCGACTGTCGTATGCGACTTTTGTAGCGCGCGCTACTATCGTCAGGCAAAGATCATAAACAACTCATCATTCTCACATTTTGATTGTGGCTACAACTGTTGTAAGGTTTTAAAACATGTTTCAAAATCCCACAGTATTTTTCATGTTGTGTGCAACTGTCGTGAGGATGTTGTGTGCCTGATTAAGACGACATGATTCGTGTTGCAGACATGAAGTGAGTACATCACATAAAACAGTCTAAATCGGCCATTAAAGGGGAGTACTTCTCAATAGCTTTCATTTGAGTTGCCACAATGTAGCATAAATTTCAGATAAACCCAAAACACTGCTAACTTTGTTTTCTGGTGTTCATTACATTTTTCCCTCCTTAAATATAATATACGATTTTATTATATAGACAAGTGTTTTAGTGGAAAATATACCACTCATAAAGTTCATACGAAACTACATCCTGGACTTGAGTGGCGTATTTTCCATATCCTCACTAGTGAGGATATCGCTGACGCCATTTCCCACTTTTACACTGTCTTTTTGCAAAAACACTCTTCTCTATATAATAAAAAGAAAATTACACGGCGGCTTGAAGATATGAATTTTATTTATTCCCCAAAATAAAATTCATATCTTCCCGCCGTCGTGTAATGTCCTCTATATACCAAAATAATATTGATAAAAGCGAAATACTTGGAAACAATGACATTGGTGACAAAATGAATGTCATGAAAGTCTATGCATCTTGAACAGCTTGTGAAAATTCTTCTTTCACTTGAGCCAGCAAAGACGAATCACTGAGCACCTCAATAGCAGCAAAGCACAGAGCTTTTGCTGCCACAATGGTCTGGTCATGAGCATGCCGTGTACCTGAAGCTTCTCTGAAGGCATGTGAGTGATACGGTACCGACCTGTCGATACAGTACAGTGGATGTAGCCCTGGGACCACCATTGATACATTTCCCATGTCAGTGGACCCATCCACAATACTCTCCTGCTCTGCTCGCGATGGGAAGGCCACACCCATTTGTTCAGAGTACTTCTGATACAATAGTGCCAATTTGGTATTGGAAAGCATGCCTGCATGAGCAATTGGATCCCACTGAATGTCTACTGTACATCCTGTAGCTTCAGCTGCTGCTTCAAAGCAGGTGTGTACCTTGGACTTGAGAACAGCACACTCATTGTTCTTGACAGTTCGTACCCAAAATTCCAGCTTTGACTGCTCAGGAATTATGTTTGGCTTAACTCCGCCATCACTGATGATTCCATGGACTCGCCAGGTGGGTTTCATATGTTGTCTAAGCATGCTTATGGAGCTGTATGCCATGACGGCTGCATCAAGAGCATTGCGACCCTCCCATGGGAATGCCGCAGCATGAGCTGCATGCCCCTTGAATGTAACTTCAACCTTTTCAAGGGCTTGGCTTACATAAAATGCTGCATTAAAGGGGGCAGGATGAAGCATCACACAGAAATCCACATCTTTAAAGCAACCGCTGTTGATCATCTGAATTTTTCCGCCCCCTCCCTCCTCAGCAGGAGTTCCCATAGCAACCACCCTAGCCTTGAGCCCTCCCTCAATGGCGGCCTTTATCCCCAGTGCCACAGCAACACCAGCAATGGCAATCAAGTTGTGACCACATCCGTGGCCTACACCGGGCAATGCGTCGTATTCACAGAGCACAGCAACAGTAGGACCATTGTTTTCTCTACCAAACTCCGCTCTGAAGGCTGTCGGCAAAGAGTAGTGCTTCGTTACTTCAAATCCCTGCTGCAAGAAATAGTCGCTCAAAATGCCGTGGGCGAAATGTTCTTCGTATCCTAACTCTGGCTTCTCCCAGATCTTTGAACTAATTTCTTGAAGATCTTTCGCTTTGCTGTCGATTTTGGGTGATGCGTGGGAAATGAGAGCTTCTAAAGGACTAGCCATCGCTGAAATCTGCTTTCAGGAAAGTAGCCTCGCTCCCCACCCCTCCCTAGAACATGGACGATCATTCATTCAACGCATGCGCTATCGCTAAGCACAAACATGACGTAAAAAAATTCGCATTTCGAGTGCGTCCATGTTGAATTGTTGTCTTGTTTTTATAGAACGAAGAAACAATTTTAACCCTGAGTCAGCTGTTGTCGAAAAACAATCATTGAGTCATTTCCGTGAGGAAGCCAATTCAGTGCTCTCTCAAGATGCATTTGAAAGGCTTCCATGGAGTATTTCTACGGGGCATTTTGGTGGCTTTCTTGTATTGCGTTTCCGCAGTCGACGAAGGATACCAGTGTCCTTATAATATTCACGTGAAGAAAGGACAAATTATAAAAGCAAGAGAGTCTATAGATAATGGCGCTACGTTTCTGAAACATTCTGCCGTTTACGACGCCCGGGAATGTTACAAGTTGTGCTGCGAGCGGAAAAATTGCGATCTAGCACAAATGCAGTACAGAAACTCGAGTTCATACGACAGTTTCGGCTTCGTGCAGGTAGAGAAAATTTGCTACATGTTTCATTGCGGCATACCGACTAAATGTCGGTTTGGACAACACGATCACTACGCTACGATAACCTATGAAAGATCAGACGAGAAATTATCGACTTTGGATGGCGATCAATACAAGGGTACTCCCAAAAAAGTAAATAAACCGGAATGGAATGCGAATTCTCACTACAGAACTTCAGAGTCAGAAGGTAAGACCCTTTAACGACTTTATAGTGGATGTTATGGTTAAATTATTAGAGATTGCACCCTCAACTTTGCTAAACTAAACGCCTTGCGAGAAAATAGGAATAAAATTTGCGTGGTAAAACATGAAAAAGGTTTCGCGAACTTGATTATCGCTATCTTTTTACATGTAAGTACTCCGTATAAACTCTTCTTGACAAGCGAACATTAATATTTTTGTTCAAGACATTTTCGTGATCGCCTGAACCAACGCGGAATTTTGCTAAAAGGCCACTTCTTGTATTTTTTCGTAAGATTTGTCTTGAAAAGATTACTTCCTTGTTGCAATCAAACTGATATCAGATTAACTGAAAATTTTTTCAGAGTAATTCGGTATCATATTACTTTAAAAACATAAGGCTTTGATAAATTTTTGTTACCCTCATATTTCAAAATACAGTCAAGTAACCTTGGTGAGGGGCTTTGTTTTGGTTTTTGTGACAGTGTATTTTTGGCGGAGATTGACTTAAATGTCTTTCTCTACTCAACAGTGAAACATTAGAAATACACCACTGTAAAATTTGTACACAGAAAATTTCAGAAAAATTAATAATTATTTCACTTCCACAGTTCAAAGGCCACTGATTTATAAATCACATGAATTTTAGTCCGCGCGGTTGCAAATTTAATTCACGTTTATGTATCAGTCAATTCCAAGCGAGATCATCCCCCCCCGGGCAACCCCCGGGCAACCCCCGGGCATTTGACCTCCTTTCTTGCCCAAATGGTGGGGAATTTGACACGAACAGAAGCCCGGACTGTCGGGCATTTGACCGTCGACAAAATGTTGGTCAGCGGTTAAGATTAAAAGTTATCTTGTGCTTCATATAACGCGTCATAACTCCACATGGTGGGATCAGCTATTCAGTATGCCGTTGTACAAAGTCTGGTCTGCTAAAAAGGACGTCAGGAAATCTGTCGTTGCAGTTGATTTAAGAAACTAAAGGGAAAGCCGTACAGCTCCCCACCTACCGCTGCGCTGCCAGAGTTTAGAGTCAAGGAAGCCCCACCATTTTCGAGAGTAGGTGTCGATTTTGCTGGGCCCCTCTACGTAAAAAGTAAAAGTGTGCGCTAGTCACACGAAACAAGTACCGTAAAGTTCCGTGTATAAGCCGCACCCGTAGATAAGCCGCACCCCCGATTTGGAAGCTCAAATTTCGAAAAAAAAAATAAAGACAATAAAGTTTGAAGTTCCTTTGAAGTTCTATTTGTATACAAACAAGGGCAAACAAGCACGATTCCAAAACACCGTACACGGCGGTTGTGGCAAACTTTTATACAAACGAAGTCTTTAAATGGCGAAATTTCACTTATCATACCTTAATTTCTGTTTGTATTCACCATATCTTATCTGTGTATACCACTTTTTCAAGATTATCACTTCAAAACACTCCATGAAGTTGAAATTCCGACAAATTCGTACGCGTTTGAAACGAAACGAACGAATGCTTAGCGGCCAAGCTTTCAAACGTGGAGAGGAGTCTGGGTCTCGGCAAAACAACACAGAAGAGAACACGCAAAGACACAACGGACACAACTTTCGTCTACAGAAAACTGTCTGCCAGCAGCACGGTTTCCGTTGCTAACGGCATACGCAATGACGCGCAATTTGAAAGCTGTCGTGTACGAAACTCTGGGAGAACCCCTTTCTGACATGATTGACAAATCTACTGATAACTTTGTTGGCCAGCACTATTTTTATAACCTCGGTCGGATAAACTCGGATCAAAATAAACAAAGGCTGATTGGCCGAAATTAAACAATAGCAACTGATAAACATCTGTAATCATCTGTGTTTTCTTGATCCCGGTTTTCAATATATCGGGAGGTTAAAGAACAAATTTTAACTAAAAAAGGACAACCACAGTAATATGTGACATACAAACTACAAGAAAAACTAAAGATATCACTAAAAACGCAAAAAAAGGAATAACCAGGACTCGATTTTTAGGCAAGAAAATTCGAGGAAATAAAACACACATGATCGTTAATTTATTGACAAACATGTAACTTGGCAACGGCCAGAGATGCACTTTGTTGTGATTGGATATATCTCATTCTGGGACTGGGCCGAGTAAACTATAAAAAGCATTATGGTTTGAAATCGTAGTTTTGCAAAATGGATGAATTTACTTTCGATTCGGCTGTTCGGGGATACCATGGTTATCAAGATGTTTGGAAACCCGCAGCAGGGGAAAAACTTCACGCCGAACAGGAGTTTGACAATCTGATGGATAAATTTGCAGTGAAAGTCACGAAAAACAACGAAACGGTCGGCCATTTGCCTCGCGAGTACTCGCGAATATCCTGGTATTTTCTCGCACGTGGCGGAAAGATACGTGTTGAAGTGACAGGCCACAGGCGCCATTGCAAACAACTTTGCGGAGGAATGGAGATTCCGTGTAGGTTGGTGTTTAGTTGTTCGAGTAAAGTGAAATTAAATCGCTTGAAAGAACTGTTGGAGAACAAGATACGCCGGTGAATGTTTGAAGACACGAACACTGTACAAACGGCTCCTTTAGGAGCCACCACTCGTATAAAAGTCAATGAACAACATCAACATGCTTTCAGTTTGTGTGTATCTTTATTCAGTGACATCTTAAGACGTTTTTATGAATATTAATTAGGCCTTTAAGAACTCCAACCACAGATGTTTCCGTAGATAAGCCGCACCCCCGATTTTTGACTTAAATTTTGAGGGAAAAGGTGCGGCTTATACATGGAACTTTACGGTAGTTCGCAGAAGTGCTGCTCACTGGTTTAACTTTAAAAAATTAAGAAATTAAAAAATTTTAAAAAATAAAAATTAAAAAATTAAAAAAAATTAAAAAATTAAAAAAATTGAAAAAAATTGAAAAATTTTAAAAAATTGAAAAATTTAAAAAATTAAAAAATAAAATATTGCGTATTTAATTAATATTTAAAAGTGACTTGTACTTTGTACCTAAAACATAACAAAAATTGCGTTAATGTGTGGGTTCAACGTATCTTTTCCAATAAAATTAGTATAATGAAGCTACTAAAGAGTGTTCATCTAGTGTACACAAGAAAACCCCTACTCACAATGACATTTCAGCCCCGACTAGTGGGGCATTTGACCGTGCAACTGGCTCGCATAGTGGGGATTTTGATCGGACATTTTGAAAAAAGTCAAATGCCCGGGGGTTTGCCCGGGGGGGGGGGGATGATCTCGCTTGGAATTGACTGATACATTAATTAAGCTTTGTGGCAAGATGAAATTAATTTCAGATTTTGATTTGTGAAAATTAAAATTAATTCCCTTTATGAATATTTTTACAGGGCTAGCTTTGATGAAGAAATTATCCATTTTTGTGTGTGAAAGTTCTAAGCATGCATCTTAAGTCTCGCGAGTGATCATTCTCTCTCATACACTAGATTAGAAGGTGGCACTAAAAGATCATTACAATTCAGAATATGTTTAAACAAAGCATGTTCACTTCTCTTTGATTATCCCCACTCGTCTGAAGTACGCTTCTCCAGTTGAATAATATTATTTTATTGTATAGCCACTGTATCTGGGCTGGTAGTTATAGTTTCCAAAGGGGGAGTTCTAGGACCCCTGAAAAAGTCACCAGACCCCAAACAACCAACACCTAAGGTTCTCCACGTCCCTGCTTGAGTTCAAACAGACAAAGCCAAATAAAATTTCTCAAATTGAAATTACTGGTATACTGCAAAGTCTGGTGTCTTTAATGTAGATAGACATCCTGTGGATTGGCTGTATTTAAGGTTAAGCAGTTATTTTTCATGTGAGACAGTACTCACCAGCTATCTGGAACCAGGGTTAAAACTTGGCGGTCGCATGGTCCTCAGCGGCGATTAAAAAGTGTCCAGGGCCACTAAAAGGTGATTCACCTGAAGGGCGACTACAATTTGAGAAGTACGAAAAGAATAACAATAAAATAAAATGTTCTTTCCTTGGAGTACCTTTCTTTTCTTTCCTTTCTTTCCTTGACTCTTAATTGTAGTAAAAGTTTAGTTTTAAAGTGCAAAATTCAAAGCTGTTCATGATCACATTTTTAGACCGCTCCGATGTGTAGATGCCATTTTGATTATCCAGACTTACCCAGAGTTCTATGCGGTACATTTTCAAACATGAAATATCGGCAAAAATCACTCAACACTGCTCGATATAATAGACTGTAATACTTTTCACCTGAATTCAAAAGCAATCGAAAGAAACTGAGAATCATGATACTGTGGTTTATAGATGTTGACGAGATCATTTTGTCCACATTAGCAAAATAATGGTCAAGTTTTTCTTGGGAGTTTATGGACCAAGTCAGAACCTATAGGTGAAGAAAAGAGAGAGCAAGAACAAGACATGTCAAGTGATTCCCAACATGGACTGAACAAAGTTTTTATTATTATAACAATTTTGCCAATTTCTCGACAGTACACTGGCAAATGTGAGTTTTCAAGACAAAGTTAAGTTCAAGCAAATTTCTTTTGACGTTTCAGTCAAACACCCTGCTAAAAAAACATGGGCCCAAACAGCCGTGAGGCGTTTATTCGAGTAAAAATGGTTTAATTTTTGTGTGTGTGTGTGTTATTAGAGGAAGGTTGAGGGCCACTTTATTTTGGCTTGGGCCTCTAAGAATTCAGGGATACTGGCCCAAGTGGCGACCAAGCAATGAAGTTATTCAAGACTAAAACAACAGAGCCACTCGTTTTCATGCATCGGATGTAAAATATGGAACAGACTCCCAGAACATCTCCGAACGAAAAACAAAACCTCCTTCAAAAAATGTCTTCAGCAAACTTTACTGCAGCTTTTAGAACACGAGGAGAATTATGTTGATGTTGACACCTTAATTCAAAAAATACCAAGCTTTCGTTCGCTCACTACTTAAAATATATTAAGTAATTAAAATATATTAAGAATTTATAGACTTATCCATGCATCCTTATTTATTTATTTACTTGTAATTTCTTTCTTTCTTCACATATGTATTTATGTTAATTACTTGACTTGCTTTCTGTAATTTCTTTATTTATACATGTATATTTGTCACTTGACTTCTTTCGTTCTATACTAATGTAAACACTACCCGCCCAGACTAGCTACTGCTATTTGCAGGATAGTGTAGTCCTTTTTATTGTACTTATAAAATTGAATAATAAACTTTGAAACTTTGAAACTTTAATTTTTAGCCCTGTGGAACTCAATCAAAATTGAATAATTTGACATCAGCCTGAATTCAGCTCAGAAAATACATTATTGTGAATATCATGCTAATATTGTTTGTTGATGTATTAATTTTATTAGGAGAAAGTGAAGAAAAAGATTTACAGGTAGGATCACAACCTCAAATGCACCAAAAAGAATATCACAACAAAGGAAGTGAAGATCAAAGATATCCATATAATTCTTGGAAAACGCATTCTGAAGAAGAAAATGTAGAGTATTCAAAGAAAGTAAAAGAATTTGGAAAACCTAAATACCACAGCAAGAGCATAAAAGAACCAACAGATTCTGAAGAATATGAACAGCCTGTTTACCAAAAAGTTGTTACAAAGAAGCTTGAAACACCTACAAAGCATGTGGAGGTTGAAACCAAAGGACCTGTGATGCCAGTAGAAAAAGTCACAGATAGACAAAAAGAAATACAATCACCCACACAAAAAGATGTGGACGATGCAGATGCTGAACTGGAAATGAAGCTTGAGGAACTCACTCCGTCATCAGAGAAGCCTCCACATGTGAAGGTCACCCCACCTACTACATTTCATCATTGGAGAGAATTTGTCGACAACAACCCAAACTTTCCATACACAATTCCTGTGAATGCAAAGAAAACAACATTGAAACCAACAGAAAAACACTATGAACAGCCAAGAACAGAGCATCACACCACAGAAAAAGCAACTACGAGAAAAATAATGAGAACAGAGCCACACAAGACAACAAAAAGGACCACAACAACAAAGAAACCAAAGCCTCATGAAGACAAAGTGCAGGGTATGTATGCCTTATGGGCTGCTTTGACTGTTTACATGTATTACATTGTAGGTGGTTTGTCATTCCCGCCAACTCTCCTGGATTATCCAGGAGTCTCCCAGGTGTGGACCAAATCTCCCAGTCATTTGTGTCAGGCATCAAATCTCCTGGTTGAAAGGGACTTTGTGCTACAGTTATACTTCCCATAGATAACCAACTGAAAATAATGCCAAGCCTAGGTGGTTGTTTACGGGAGGTGGTTGCTTGTGAGAGTTCAGACCATGGGGATCAAATTTCAAATTTCTTAGTTTAGCTAGTCTCAAGGTTTACTTTCAATAATGCTTGCACAGACTGACATACAATGTACACCCTGAATGAAGTGCACATGTACTATATCTTTTAAAGTATTCACCAATTGACGGTTCAGTGCACTTGACGTTAGCGGAGACTAGTTGTCAGAAGAACAAACAGTGCCACTCCACAGAATTTGCACCCAGTGAGACAGGATCATGTTGCTTACCGGGGGTTATAAACAACAGAAAAATTCAAACTGTCAGCCCAAAATGTGGCCACTTACAAGAGATGGTCTCTTGCAAGACAATTGTGGTTGCCAGCGCAAGGTTTAATATAGAATTATAATAGTGATTTGACTGAGAACATTTTTGATATTTTGGAAAAGTGATCACCAATGGGAGGTGAGGTAAGGTGCAGTCGCACACGAGCCAAGGAGGGCCTCCACAGCCCAAGCTTACCCTGGTTTCTGTAGCATGAAGCAATGAGAGTATTGCTACTTACCCCTGGATGGGATGGCACTACACCACGGCACCCCCATGATTACCAACGGGAGGTGGCTGCACAGGGAGGAGGAGTTGTGAGCAAGAACATGAAACTTGAAAACTCTGCCTCTAACAGTTCTTTGCTTTTATTTGTCGGTTGAAGCAGAAGCGACGAAAAAATTCTCAAACAGATGCCAAAAAGTTGTCAAAGACTAATCAAAGACTTTGTGAAAGTGGCAATGGTAAGGGTGTGTGGCACTATAATGGTCTGTATATTGATCTTTTTCTTTTCTTTTCAGATCAAACTGCACATGCAAAGCCTCCAATACTTGACATGCCATTACCACACAAGAATGTTTCAGATGTTGTTGTCATAGAAACACGACGGCTGAAGATCATTGAGAACAAGGCTGTCCTTCCGCTTGCTATCTTCCTTGTATTGGCCATTCTGCTGCTGTTCGTTGTTGCACTGCGGCTCAGAATCGTGAAGAGCAAATTGAAAAGACGGCCATTTGCTACTGATGATGCAGATTACCTAATCAATGGAATGTACTTGTAGTGCACAATGATTTCATTAAGGGGGTGATTACATAAGACCGGCAAGGATGAGACTGGATTACTTCTCGGCTGGTCCTAAATATTAGTTTATAAGAAAGAAATTAAAATGCTTTTATTTGACAGCCCAAACAGACAAAGAATTTTAACCTCTTGGGCAAAGAAATAGGGTGAAGAAATGGTGGTATGGAAGTTACCTCATATCCATGATCCATCTACTGGTAACCAGCTGGCAAATAATTTGCCACGTTTTAGTTTGCGTATTCCAGTCTCTGTAAAATCTCTCAGTCTGTAAAATGATATAACGGAATTATACTGCTCAAAGTGGTACCAGTCTTGTGTAGTCATCGCTTTCCTATTTAATTATAAATTAATGAACAGGCATTTCTCTGCAAAGAAGAGTTAAAAATTTGCATTTTAAGCTAATTAGGTTGTTAACAAGACTGAATTTCAGCTGTCGCCGTTGGTCGTTTACTTTGGTAGGCTCATGATGGAATAGATCAGAGGAACCCTTCTTGGTGGGCACTTGATTACTAATATCCATCAAAAGGCCCTTGGAACCAAATTATTTTACATCTCTGGTGATTTTTTTTAATTTGATTCCAACCCAAAATAGTTGAAATGCAATAACAGAGACCCTAACTCTAAACCTCTCCACCACTAAAGACAGCCACCAGGCAACAAGATATTTATTCTGGTAGATTATTTATGCATTACATGAGAGCAACTCCATCGCCCCACGTGATGTCCAGCTAACCAGATTCGATCTCGGTTTCTTCCAGTCAAGGGTCCCTTGATCTATCCCAGGCAGTGCCTGCCGCTTTCTCTCTGTTGGAAGGAAGCATCCTTAAGAAACACCTAAATTCAGGCTAGCTGATCAATAATCTCTTGAAACTAACCCAATTTTACTTGTTTCCATTAACTGAAAGTCATGAGTTCTAAGTTATGACCAAACGCGATAGGCACGTGTATGAACTCATCACTTCTTCGCAACATACAACGTGTTTCATAGGGTGTTTAATTTAATTTATGATATCAATAGCTCATGGTAATTGGTGTTTAAGGAGGAGACGTTGTCTTAAGTGTAGTGTAGTAATGTTACCAACAAAGAATTTTCAATTTAAATGCATTTATGATATAAATAATTTTTGTTAGTTTATTCCTTGAGCACAGATTTCGGTTGTAGGAAATACATGGTTAAAATATGAGAATTCGATGGTTTAAGGTCTAAAATGTAGGTACATTTCAAGGTGTATTTTTTCTGGGATTATGTAGTATTTAAAAGTAGTGTCATCCTTAGTCAAATAGTGATGCATTTAATATTATTAGTATGTAGTTTCATAAATAATTTTCTATGGCAATGTCAACTTGTAAATGTTTCTGTGCATTTCTCATAAATTATACTAGTTAAGAGAATTTAATTAAGTATCACAAGAATATTATTACTCCTCAAGGTGATCTATTTGTTAATTTTCTAAGCTTACTCTGTGAGTGCTTGATTGTGCAGTGATGTTACAAGAAGACATTTTTAAAATGCTTAACACTTGTAGGCCAAGGGGAAAAATTGTCAATAAATGACATACAAAGAGTAATAAATTCAGTAATGTATTACTGGAAATGATCCCACAAGCAAAATATTTGTTTGAAAAACTATTTTGTAGTGTTTTACCCAGCCTCCTCTGCAGGTATCTCTGATTTACTACTAGGTATAGCACCAGAGGTTGGAAGGGGCCTGGAGAGACCTGAGGAGGAGGGCACCCCTTCCTCTCCCCAGGCTTCTCCTAATCTTTCAGAATTTTCCAGAAGCCCAATTTTCTCCCAGTATCCTAGCAAGGGCTCCTTTTGAGTTTTGAGTTGCCTGAGGATAGGGCTGGACAAGCCACCAGTTAGAGTTGTCAAGTGAGAACAAGCACCTTCCAGACACCCATTTACAGTTATTTGCTCACAAGTCACCTTGCCCTTCAGAATATCAGGAAGTTTTCAGTTGTCACTTAACCCTTTTTTAGGAATGACTACACATACTGTATTTATTTATAAATGATCATGGAAAAGATCACAAAACCAAAATGTAAAGACATTTCTATGATGATTCTGATGAGGGGGGAAAACACAATAAGGTTCAGTCCAAACAAGACAAGCGCCAGGGTCATTAGACTTTGCCATTGTTCTCCCTCCCCTCACAGCGCAAATTATATTAGTACCGTCACTCAAGATATGAGCTTGCTTGTTTGGCTGAGCAAAAACCGGGAGTCTGGAGCTAGTGGCATAAGAACAGAACACGAAACAAAACAATGGGTATTGCTAGACCACGTCCTGACAGCGGGGTGAAAGATTGGAATTTGGGCCAGTGGAATATCATTCTGCTCACTAATTCTCCAGGCTCCCTCAGTGTATGCCCAGTCTTGCTGGAAGAACAAACACAAGTCATTGATGCTTGAATGCATTGTTAAAAAAGTTTGCAAGATTGTAATTTTAAACAATAAACCTTTTACTACAGCTCAAAATACTCAATTTATATCTCAAAATCATATGTTTCTAATGACTAGATTTGCTGCTGTTCAAATCAGGATTAGCCAAGCAAAATGATGACAACTCCTGTGATACTTGTCATGCTGGAACAAATTATGTACACCCTTAAGGCTTGGTACCCACTAGAGACATAACGATCATAAACATAATCATAATCATAACCATAAACATAAGGTTCTTATGATCTAGTGGGAACCGGTATCTTAAGGAGAACATAGTCATAACCAAAGACATTATCATAATCATAAGAAAATGGTCGATCAATTTCTTAAGGCTGGTTTTCACTAGCGATGGAGTCGGAGTCAGAATCGTAGTCAGAAGTGTAAAGTGTTATGATCTAGTGAAAATCAAACAATGGAGTCGTAAGCAGAGTTTCCTTTTGCACTTATGCTTCCGTCGCTTACGATCTAGTGAAAACCAGTTTGTCGGAGTCGTAAGCAGAAGCGGAAGAACTAAACCAATCATAAGGTGTGGGAACAAGCACCGTCATTGGCTTATCCTTCCGCTTCTGCTTCCGACTCCAACAATCTGGTTTTCACTAGATCGTGAGCGACGGAATCCTAAGCGGAGTCGGAAGAAAATGTAAACGTTCTGATTCTTCTGACTCCAATTCCATCAAGCTTATGACTCCGCTTACGACTCCAATGTTTGATTTTCACTAGGTCATAAGCGCTCTTACGACTCCGCTTACGACTCCGACTCCGACTCCATCGCTAGTGAAAACCAGCCTTTATGATTATGATTATGTCAATCGTTAGTGCATCTATGATTATGTTTTTTGGTGTTCCCACTCGGACATAAGCGACATAACAGCGTTATGTTTGTGCTTATGATTATGATTATGATCGTTATGTCGCTAGTGGGTACCAAGCCTAAGCATTTTATTTAAATAACAGGGAGCTAAGCCACAGCCAAGAACACAAAAGTGGTAAACCCAGCAAGAAAGAAAATCACAAATAGATGACACAGGTGGTAACTTAGTGGGCTTGTGCCACTGACGGTCCTGATCCTGTTTAGGAGCAAAAAACCATAAAATACCTCCCCTGTGTAGGAAAACACCCTTCAGTTTAGGTCCCTGTTTAAGACAAATGACAACATACACTCTCTCTTGTTTGACACAATTTGAAAGTGTTTTAAAGACCAGCAAACATACTCTATAAGCCTCATTTCATGCAACCATACTCCATTTAGGATGGACTCACACAAAAATTATACACACTATTCAAGACAGAGAAACCATACCCTATGCAGCGGCAAGTCCTCGCATAGGCCGTATAAGGAAGTGCCCTCCACCCACCATGGGGCTTTGCAAAACTGCTCTCCAGTGAAGCCACACAAAAAGTGTGCCCCATAAGACTTCTAGTGAGGTAAATTTAAGATTTCACCCAGATTGAGAATAAAAATTTAAATTTGCCTGCAACCAGTGCTGTCCTTTGACAACTTGTATCATTGCTCTCTAGTAAATCAGCTTGACTTGTCAGCTGGATGAGATCACTCCATATGCTGTTCTCAGTTCTTGGAACATCTTTGCATTATTCGTCGTATTGTCTTCACTTTCACTGGCCAAAGATTTGCTTGCCAAAGTAATTTCCTCAAGTCTTTTTATGAGCTTTGAAGTAACATTCCTTTCTTCCTCACCAAGGAATTTCAGAGAAAGATCAAACCTGTTTGTCTTGGTCAGCTGTGTGAGAATATTGTAAACATCTATTGTATCTTTATCCTCCAAACAGCTATGCAAAATCAAGAGAAATTCTCCCAAAAATCCCATGCTTATTTCTGCCTTGAAAATTCTCCCAAGTTCTTCGCCACCAATTTTCAATAAAAGTTGGTATTTTCCGATTTCTTTGTTATGCTGACGTCTCCAAACTTTGGAAAATTCATGAGCAGTTTGAGGAGTTTTTGAAAGGGTGGGCAATGGTAGATCAGAGTTAACTGTCATGGACTGAGATTTTCCTTGAGCATGTGGGTTCCAGGGTTGTTGGCGAGACCGTTCACCTGTTAGGATAAAGCAGACAAGGCATGAAGGGTGTTCAGGATTATTTTCCAATTCCCCGTTAGTAAAGAAAGAATTTGTTGTTAGATCGCACTAGAAATCTATTTCACTGGAAGTTATAAGTTTCGCGCGCGAGTTGATTGATGTTGTTGACATTTTGACAGTTGTGAAATAAAAGTGCCGGATTTGGGGAGAAGCACCTATGTCGCCGAAAGGAAAATTGTGGTTGTGTTGTCATTTTTCTCGGGATTTTGTGAACGGGAATTTGGGACTTTTTTGGACATTTGGACTAGGAACCTAAGGAGAAACAAAGGGAAATTGTGGAATACATTTTCCAACTCGTTGCTACAGAATTACTTCTAGTCATGGAGTTTCTAAGAAAAACAAAAGTGTACTAAAATGACAACTAAGTGCACTTTCCTGTAAGAGATGCCAAATGAAATCTGACAAAACAAAACTAGTCAAAAAGCAATATTTTAAAGTGAAAAAAAACATGGCATATTTTTCTTATAGTACTGACCCACAAGTATTTTATGAGGTGTTTAGTTTTGGCACATGCTGGCACATAGGAAATTTTGGGGGGTATATTGGTCCCAGAGATTTTCTTTCTTCTTCCTCAGAGGTATGAAATAGCAATTCCAAGTCACAAAGTGATGAGAGAAGAAAAATCTGTGGTAACAATGGAATTGAAACTCGCTGACATTGGAACTCACAGAGGTCTTCCTGGAGACTCTTTTCCATTAGTCTTTAAATACTGAATGACATTTTAGAATTCTTAATTACGGATTGCATACATGTTTTCGCCCATGAGTGGCATTACACTGGGGGCAAAAAATAACGAGAAACAGGCTCAGAAAATGAATATTTTTTTATTATGAGAAGGAATTATAAATGCACGAGAGGACACAAGCACAGCGTGTATAAATATTCATTGCACATGAATAATGGGGAAATAGACGAGGAAAAACAAAATAAAACTGTTGCTCGTTGGAGAAAACTGCAGGAATGACCAAAATCAGCCCGTAAAAAATGAATCATGATTTACTTGAAAACGCTCTTATAGATTTTTCCCTAATTCCGCATACAACTTGTGTAGGTTGAGTAGTTCAAACAGTTCAAGTTTTGTCATAAGGTGTCCGACTAGTTTTCGAGATATTCAACATTATTTAAAATGAGGGGTTGTCCAATACCGTTGCTATGGTGACAGCTGTTGCTAGGAAACCAATGAAAAAATAAACTTTGGTCATATGCTGAAAAGGTGGTGTAGTATCAAGGAAATCGAAGTTTATCTTCTATGCAAAATTTTGATTTAAAAGGCCAAAAAGGCCAAAAAAACTGTTGTGAGCCTCCTTAATTAGTAGATATTTCGACAACCATGCGAAGAGAAGTTAGATTGCTTGATATGCAATGATTTGCAGGTACCTTGAGTCGCAAAGCACCACATGAAGTACCCTGCCCTATCTGCATGAAAGTGAGATTCAAGTCCACTGAGGCCAGAGATATTTTTTCCTCTCACCACTTCACAATTTGTAATCACCACTTCATGGCTCTATTTAATCTCAGAAGAAGAAAGAAAAAGCTCTGGCGCAAGGGTTATAGGTTATTTTGGGGGTATTAAACTATGGTTTTATTCGGAACCCCCTGTCACTTCGAGTACCCTACCCCCCCCCCCCCCCCCAAAAAAAAAGACAAAAATTCCGGGGGTTTGTTTTGTCATTTTTCAACGGGGAATCTTGATAGAGAAACAGCTACATTTATAACCTTCCTTCCAATTATCATTCTAGTATTATATTAAATGCAAAATTATTTAGATTTGACTCACCTATAATATCTTTTCGTTCCAAAGGCTTCAAATGTGCCGCGCTGACGATATCCCGAAATTCTTCGTAGCTTCCGACTCGCTGTTCGACAGCTCGAAATTTAGCGCTGTTTTCGCGTTCATACTTTGCGTCTTCTTCTACAGCTAAGGCAAGCTCCTTTTCAAGTTTACGAAAATCAATTCCTTCGTCGTCATTCATAGTTTTTACGCCAAAATGGACAACAACAACCGACGACAGCTCAAAATAACAAACTTTTCCCTGGGTTGAGGAGGTTCGACGAGCGGAAACTGGAAACTTGTTACCATGTCCCGCATCCAAACATCCAAACGAGGTAGGGAAGTTTTATGAAAACATGTTTGTTCTCCGCGAGTTCCCCGCCACTTCTAGGCTACAGAGGGGAAGAATGTCTCCTGTAGAGGGTTACCCGGTTATGCCACAGCATTTCGTAAGGTTGTCCCAGCAATTCCCCGGTAGCCACCCCCGCGCGCGCTCAACTCATGAAATGAACAAACTGTCCTAATCCACTCTTCTTCATATGTTTTCTTATAATGCTAGTTGGGAGAATTTAATTTAACATCAAGACATTTTATCTGTGGTGATCATTTCTTTTATTCTCATGACCTGTAAGTTTGATCTAGTTTCGATATTGTAAAGAGAAATTAGATGCTGGTCAACCTTTGTGGCTGCACGAGGGCATACTGATCGGGACCGGGGCAGGAGAGACTGCACCACAGCCAACCTAAAATTTTCGGCCACGTGACCGCTAACGTTTATAAATTCACTGCGCCAATTAAAAAAAAAACCATATAAAACAGCTAACATTAAAATTGCGAGCTTTCAAAATCCTTAGCAGTAAAAATATGGTGCCCATACCTAAGAAGACCCTTTTTCTGGCATCAAATAATTGAAAAAGAAGCATGCTAAAGCGCTTGAATTAACGAACACATCTTTCTTCGGCTAAGACCTCCGTACCACTTAATGGTGCGACCTCTTTTTGTCGCGATATTAATCTCGTCACCAAAGCACATGGTTTAGTCTTTTTCATATTGATTCAGTCAAAGACTTTGAAAACGAATTCAGGTTTGAGCAAATCTCAGAAATTTCAATTAGCTTCATTTGTTGCTGTCTATGTGACACTGTGCTTCCGTGCTGACCATGTTTTTTCTTCTAAAATTTGATCAGTTAAAAGTCCAGTTTTCTTTCAGCATTTTCACTGATCTAATGATACGACACAGTTTTAACCCATGGTTCAAGGTTGACCGAGGTTTGTTTCTCTAACGCTGGTAGGTTAAAAAGCGTCTCAACAGTAAATTTAAAGAGATAGTTTGAAAGCAGCAGACCGGTAATAATTTAAGGAATCCTGAAAAAAGCTGCATCCAAAATTGGCGTTGATCCTGGGTTAACTAAATTCTGCTTTGAATAACCAGGCCTCCTGGCACAACGCGCAATTTTTGTTTGCGATGCGTTGTATGGCAGACTGCTGACTTTAAAGAAACTATGTCACGGTATTTACATCCATTTTTCTGATCTGACAAAATTACTTTCTTATTGAAGAGAATTTCAAAATAATCGTTTGCTAAGGTAGAAAAACACCAAAGAAGTAATAATAAACCAAAACTGAACAAGGATGGTTACGATTGAGGGAAATTAAGACGGATTACGAATGACAAACTTGAAAAAACTTGCCAGTTTTTCAAGATGCGTTATCCGTGACGTAGTTCCTTTAAAATCACTGCCTGAGAGATGCTGGAACAAATGATATCTCCCTCAACCTCAAATTTCTCGAGCGTTCATTGGCTGAGCATCAAGTGGTGACGACACTTTTCGCGCCACCAGCAAACTAAAGGCGCGGAAATTTTAAATTTGTGCATTGATCTGCTAACTTAACAAAAGTCGATGTTGTATGAACGTTTATTTCCAGGCTACTTACATTCAACTGCCCTTATGTTACAGTCAAAAAGCAAACGGATTGTCAGACCAAAGAACTTCAAGACCACAAACGTTGTGTCAGAGCCAAAAGTATTTACCAGGGAGGATAGGAGGTTAAAAAAGATGCAACTTTACTCCAGGTAGAATTGGTCGCCACTAGCGAAGAAAAACATGCTCTCGAACAAGAAAAATGGTAAGTGTTACAACAACTTTGTCAAAAACAAACTTCTGTTAAAAAATGCAGAACATTTTAGCCTTTTCTCGAGTTTCGAAAGGGCACACGGACGAAAGGTGAAGAGACTCGAGAAAAGGCCAAAATGTTCTGCATTTTTCAACAGAAGTTTAAAAAACCAAGGACTGTAAAATTCTACTTCTCGCATTAAGAAAAATCTTGGGAGGCTTAGCACTAACGACATTTAGACCAAACAAGTCATTTTTTTGCGTTTAAGACGTTCCCAATATTCCATTTGCATCGATTAATTGACAAACAATTTCCTTTGAAACTCGCGAGTTTTCACGAGTTTTCAAAAGTTGGTTTGAGTATTTCAACCATGTTTACTTCATCCACTTGTTCAACTTTTGTGGACACGTGCGCACGTGCGCTACCGAATTAGTAGTCCGCGTGCGAGTGTATAGTTGGCCGCAACACGCACTTCTCCTCTCTTCCATCCCCGCAACAAAAATATTTGTCGTCACAGTCAGTGATCATTTTCCAACAACGACCCGCAATATAGAGCGTGGGGTTTTTTCGAGAAGCGCGAATACTATTCATTTTGTGTGGGATAATTTTTCAATTGCTATAGAAAAACAGTAACTAGCCATAACCCCCCTTGACCACTCATTATACTGTTTCCACTTCGTCAAAAGCTGGTGCCATAATCGAAGTCGATTCCGTAAAAATGAGACTTTTCTTACATCAAAACTCGTAAGTTAGATGAGCATGGTAACTTGTAAAAAAAATTAGTCCCACTTACAGTATCCTCATACATCAGTAAAATTACATATGCACTCAAATTTGAAGGGAGCGTCATAAATACTCTGAGCACATACCAACCATTCATTTGCTAACTTATGATCAACGAGGCAACGTTGCCATATCAACCTATTCTGACGTCACATGGATACCTATTTTTTCGTTGATAGGGCTTACTTCAAAATACTCACATACAGACGAATAAGAAAAGTTAATTCACGCATCAAACCAGTCGAAACGCTTAACCTAACTATATATCTGCTGCATCTCTCCCAGTCAGTCAAGCTACAGTGGAACACCGATATAACGAACCTCTGTATAACGATCCCGGTATAACAAACGATATTCTTCAACCCAGTAATAGTAAACTGTATGGAAAAGGACCCCGATATAACGAACCCCTGTTCTAACGAACATATTTGGCCAGTCCTGTGGCACTTCGTTATATCGGAGTTCCACTGTAGTAGAAAACCCATGCCAGTCGTTTTAGTCACTTAGATCATGTTACAAAACAAGACGTTTACATTCAGCAGTAACTGAATAAGAAGCCAGTTGGTTTAATTAATTTCTCCACGAAATTCGGTACTCAAATGCTCAGTCAGCATTATATATGAGGCTACCGTCAGTGCTTAGAGAAAGGAGAAGTCGCACTCGGCGAGCCACGGATGGCCCACGCGGCTGCTGCTTAACACTGGTTTCTGAGGCACTACACAACTAGGGATATTACTACTCCTCCCTGGATGGGAAGATAGTTCATCACAGGATACCCAGCATAAAGTGACTAGGAGTATTACTACTTCCCCCTTGATGGGATGATAGTTCATCACAGGATACCCAGTATAAAGTGACTAGGAGTATTGCTACTCCGCCCTGGTTGGAATGATAGTCCATCACAGGATACCCAGCATGAAGTGACTAGGAGTATTACTACTTTCCCTGGATGGAATGATAGTCCATCACAGGAAACCCAGCATAAAGTGACTAGGGAGATTACTACTCCTCCCTGGATGGGATGATAGACCAACCCAGGATACCCAACATAAAGTGACTAGGAGTATTACTACTCCTCCCTGGATGGGATGATAGTCCATCACAGGATACCCAGCATAAAGTGACTAGGGAGATTACTACTCCTCCCTGGATGGGATGATAGTCCATCACAGGATACCCAGCATAAAGTGACTAGGGAGATTACTACTCCTCCCTGGATGGGATGATAGTCCGCCACAAGCACAGACCATATTTTTGTTAGGTTTTATTAGCGGTGCAACTTTATTCTCTTATACGAGTTGGTAGAGAAAAGATGTGGGGTGATTTTTTCCCTTTTGAGGAGATTTAGTACTGAGGCCAAGCCTCGAACCAACACTGTGCCTCCGCTGAGCTCGCTAGTGAAGTGAAGTGTAACAATAGGTGAAACCTGAAAAAACATTAAGGAAAGGTTTTTAAGCTCGGTAGTTCCTAGCTATTGTAGCTTTCCTGCAGACGTGCGTTCACCATACCGCTCTCAACTTTAATTTTCCACGGTTGATCAAGTTTGAGGTTGGTGTCAGTTCTAATTATGAGCACCCCTTTTTAATAGCTAAACAAAAGGTGAAAATGATAGAAAAGATTATTTGAAGACCCGTCGCTTATATCACTGGCAAAATTCAATTCTTTTTTCTCTTCTCACTAAATCTGGGTTTAATAAATTAACTGAAGAGGCTAGGGTTTATTTGATGTGTTCTTAGCAGGAAAGCCCACGGAAGACCAATGTTTGCTCGTTGAGTAAACAAATAGTTAACAATGCTGTACTAAAGGACTGAAGAAAAAATAACAATTCGAAGGTTATTAGACCCTAAAGACTCATTAATACAGCCCAACAACAAGAAAGTTCCGTAAGGGAAGATATGGGCTTATATTGGGTCAAGGAATGGTTATTTCATATGCTTACGTGGAATGTTAATTGCAATTTGAAGTTCATTTCTAATGAGGTCAAATGAATTAAAAGTGAAGTGTTGTAAGCGAAAGGGTAAGACCATATAATTAAGAGAACAATGAGCTATCTTTCATTGGACAGCTCTAGATTTACAATTGTTTTTATTAAAAACCCAATTCAATTTCAGGGTCGTTTTCATCTTAGTTACATTACAACGCGAAAGTAGAGTGCAATAGACCAACAATGTCAGGCACGAAAACGTCGTTGCTAACTTAACAAACCTTGAAGAAACGTTCTGCAGGGAATTTTTCTCTCCTGCAATTTCATTTATATACATTTCCATTGGTGTTCCAAGTCAAAGCTTATGTATGTGCTAAATTAACTTGCAAAAGGAAAAGTTGGTTTTGCTGTACAGTGTTATTCGCAATGGATACTGAGTCCCGGCAAATCAAAGTCAAACGACTGTACCCCAAGCCTCATTTCAGAAGCTTGAGCGAAAATGAAAGCGGTTTATTATCAGAGTCAAACATCCCTTGGCGACAAAGAAGGAGTGTTGATGCCGTGTTCTCTTTGGTTCAGGTTAAAACAGACAACAACGAAGCAAGGGAAGACAAAGACAGCTTTGTGAGGAGAAATAAAAATAAAAAGTCTTCCCAGAGACCTATTTCAAGTCCGTGCCTGGTGTTGGACGATAGTTACGAAAACGAAATGGAAAGCGAGAATATTGTTATGACGGATACAAAAGAGCGTTGTCCTCTAAGAAGATCTCGGAGCGGGAGTGGGTCCTTAATCTTCTCTTCTTTAAAGCAAGATTACGAGTTTTGCAACGCGCCAGGCTATCCCATAAATTTATCTTCCGACAGCTATGTTGAGGAAACGCCTCAACGCTACAACGACGACAAAGAAATTGACCAAGAAATATATCGCCGTTCTCGAGCAGTTTCCTTTTCTAACCAGTCTATTTTGCATTCCGCTATATCACGCGATGACGTTGAGGAGTTAAGCGGCTTGATTGACAGCGAGGATCCAGACCTCAATCTCCCGGATGAAGTGGGCATCACAATGCTTCACCGCGCAGCTATCGATGGAAGCTACCGCTGTCTTAATTTTCTTCTTTCTCGAGGCGCTCAAGTTGATGTCACTGATCACGAAGGCTGGACTCCACTTCACGATGCGGTCTTCCATGGGCATGTCCGCTGTGCGGGTTTTCTTCTTACCTCGGGCGCTGACGCGGAAGCAGAGACAAAGGATTTCCTAAAACCAATAGAAATGACGGATGACGAAGAGATGATATTAGTTGTTGGTAGAGCTATGGTTTTAAAAACGGCAGGACAAAATTCAAATTACGATAAAGAAACTTTAGTTTAACACTCAGAAGAAACATGACAAAACACCTAGCGAAAGAACTGAAGAGCTCTGAGGAAGACTCTTCTTCAAGAGCTTTTAATTCAGTGTTGGTGCGCTGGCGGTCAGCATACCAATAACTGGAATGCGCAAGTCCGCTTGTAGCATTTATACGAGGAGAGTTCAAAATCTTTAACGTTAGTAAGTTTAAATACTTGATCACTTGGTAAAGTAAAATAAAATAAAATAAAAAGCAAAGGACAGAATAAACCCGACAGTAGACGACAGTAGAAGAAAGGCGAAAGCGAACCAAAAACACAACTTCGATATAAAATATATTAATTACGTATGCCAGATTTCTGATATAATAGGTCAGGGAGACAAGCCTTTTATAGGGGATACAAAAAATAAAAGGAATTAGAAGCCGTGACCGTTAGACACAAAAGTTTGAAATATGAAATAAACGATGATGATGATGATGATGATGATGATGATGATGATGATGATGATGATGATGATGATGATGATGATGATGATGATGATGATGATGGAACAATGGCTAAACAGGCTATCAGCAAAAAGAAGTTTCGGTTTTTGTTTGCCTTCGACTTTCTTCTGAAGCTGCAAATATCAGTCTGCAGTTTACATTTTATTTGTACGAGGCCGGAGTGGTTGAAAGGACTTGCTACGTTTTATCGCCAGGACAACTCCCTTGAGCATACACACGAGCCGGGACTTGTTTGGTGAAGGAACAGTCCGATTTGGTCTTCAGTGGTTTGTTTTCTTATTTAGTCGCAGGGACTTGTCGTACGAGTAGCACACACGAGGGGTTAAGCTAAAATGTCAATTCAATCCAGTTCGTCCCCGCGACTCGATTTTTTTTTAATGAAAAATGGCAGTTTGCATGAAGGGAGTATCCTTTTATGATACATCACCCGCGAATGCAACAATTATGAGGTATTTACTATGCCTTCCCCCAAGCAAACAAAGACCATGTAGAGTTTTGTTTTCAAGCCATAGACTTTGTTGCACAACTGAAAGGTTGTTTGTCAGAATAAATGGTGATTGTGTAACGAGGCCTAGTTTTAGTTAGACAATAAAAAAATCTAATAGCCACTCTAAACGAGGATAATAGCTGATAATGCATTGCCAACATCAGCTGGGGTATCCAAAATCAAAATTGGGAAAAAATTCCAAGTTTATGCAAACGCCCCGCAACAAACTGCACCACAAGAAAGTACTGCGCAGCAAGTCTTATTTGAATGGCTACACTTTAGAATTTTCATCCACAGACTTAAAAGTAAGAAACACCTCGTACAGCACAGCAAACAGCTGACAGGAACGTACTGCTCAGCAGGTCTCATTTAAATGTTCACACTTTAGTACCACAGACTTTACAACCATCTTGTACAGCATAATAAACAGCACCACAGGAAAGTGCTGCTCAGTAGCTTTCATTTGAATGGTCATACTCTAGGATTTTATCCATAGACTCAAAAGTTAGAACCACCTTGTACAGCATAATAAACAGCACCACAGGAAAGTACTGCTCAGTAGCTTTCAATTGAATGGTCACACTTAAGGATTTCATCCACAGACAAAAGTGAGAACCACGTTGTTTATCATAACAAACTGTACTACAGGAAAGACTGCTCAATGGCTTTCACTTGAATGGTAAAACTCTAGCCAAGGATTTCATTCACAGACTCAAAAGTAAGAACCACCTTGTACAGGATAATAAACAGCACCACAGGAAAGTACTGCTCAGCAGCTTTCATTTGAATGGTCACACTTGAGGATTTCATCCACAGACTCAAAAGTTAGAACCACCTTGTACAGCATAATAAACAGCACCACAGGAAAGTACTGCTCAGTAGCTTTTATTTGAATGGTCACACTTTAGGATTTCAGCAATAAACTCAAAAACCTGTAACCACCTCGTACAGCATACTAAAAGCTCTCATGAAAATATTGCTCAATAGCTTTTATTTGAATAGTCACGCTCAGAGTAGGATTTACCACACAGTCTCAGTCAATTGTTGGTGCGTCAGGTTAGGGACTTTTTTATCGTCTAGGAAAACTTTGTTCGTTTTTTTCAGTCTCTTGACCGTTAGAAATCGTCTCGCTTCCACCAATCAGAGACTTGTTCTAACACTTAATAAATTCTAATGGAGTTTTCTATTAAGAAATTCCATGAGTATAGAAATGGTGCCTTCGAAATCTTCAAAAGAAGTTTGTTGTAATCCTTTTCTATCAAGTGTTAATGAATCATTCAATTAATGACTAATGAACGAATCAATAGTTAATATCTCGTTAATATCAGCGAGACAAAGATGAACAATGGATGGAGAATCACTTGTCCACGTTTTGTGAAGCAAAAAGTTCCACAACAAAGGATTTGTTATGTAACACTTAATTTGTCTTGAACAACTGTTTAATGGATACCTCTATCTCAAACTGTTTAAGGAGTTCCAAAGAATCAGGTATTACGGCTGATTTTAACCTGTTCGTTTTTCAAAATTTTCTTCTTGGAAAAAACAATTTGAAAGAATTAACGATAGAAAAGTACTGTTCAAAGCGTTCATTTGAATGACAACATTTCTAAAAAGAAATTTAATCATCCATAAAGTTAACAGATCAGAAGTTAAAGCCACCTTGACTAAACACTGTTTAGGATTCCGTCTCTAGACTCAAAAGTTAGACGGTACTGCGTTAAGCAATATTTCATCCACAGACTCAAAAGTTAGAACCACCTTGTACAGCATAATAAACAGTACATGCAGAGGAAAGTACCGCTCAGTAGCTTTCACTTGAATGGTCACACTACAGGATTTCATCCACAGACTCAAAAGTTAGAACCATCTTGTAACTGAAGCCATTAGTTAACGCAGACCATACGAAAGAACTGGTCAGTCGCTTTCATTTTAGTAGTCACATTTTAGAATTCGATCCACAGAGTGAAAAAAAAGTACCTTAAGAAAGCACTTAAATGCGAAATAAAATTTAGTTTAGGTTCACAGACTCAATAGCCTGCATGCAGACATTTCCAGGAATACACGACTCAGGTTTTGACTGTAATCCTTAAAAGGTCAAAATACAAAATCTATGGACGAAAAAAAACTTGCTAGGGGGGTCTTACGAGAAGAATCAGATGTATAATAGGCGGGGCTACGCTTTATGTAGGCTCGTTCCGTGGACCAAACTTTGCCCCCGCGCGAACCACTTGATTAAGAGTGAGCGGCATCCGAAAAGTACGTTCTACACAAAGGGATTTTAAGATATAATGGTACAAGTATAAAGGAAATGGTACAAGTTGCCGAAGGAAACTTTTAGGGTCATTCATTAGAGCAAAGCTATGAATAATCAATCAATTGTTGAGTTCAGAAAAGGCGGTAAAGTTCAAAGGTCCGAGAAACTAAAGTTCGGAGTCTTTGCAAAAGAAACGGCGGCATGTTAAAACAGGAGCTAACAATAACTAGATGTATGTAAGAACAAAAGCTCACTTTTAAAAAGTTTGCACTGAAATTGCATTTAAGTGGAAAACATAAGTACACATCCAATTTTCTGCAGTCATTTCGCAATTTTTGTGTTTGGTTTTGTCGCCCTAGCTTGATCTTATATGACGTTGGAGTAAGCGACAGATTTTACTTGCACTTCAGATCAGATCAGAAAAAGAAAGTTTCAGTAAAAACGAAGTCACAATTAAATTAGAAAGTAAGGGCGTACTTCGTCAAGTTTCGTCACGGTAAGTTACATCATTGAGTGACCAGAGATTCCAGTTAGGTTACACTGCACACAAAACATGCCAAGGCAAGATTGTTTGTCGGTGATAAAACAATTCACAAATGCAACCATTTCGTGATCAAAGGTCTTTTTACAAAAGTCTTCAGGCTTTCCATGAAGTTTTATAGTGAATTAGTGAATAAAGAGACCCGAGGGAATTACGTCAATACCGAAACAATGTCGTCAGAGGAAACCGAATTTCTTTGATATTTGTATTCCAAACAAAGTCGTCGCCAGTCACAAAGTTATATAATTTAACCCGTTCGGCGGTCTAGCATAGAAGATCACTGTTCAACCAGCGCCAGAACAGCAACGACTGTGTTGAAGTGTTTAATAGCCTCTGGCTTACAGACCAGAAGGGACGACAGTATAAGCAGGTTAGCGTCATTAAAGGATCAGTCGTAAAGAAAGCCTAGGTGCTAACTACCATCATTGATAGCATTGTCACATGATGTTTGCATTGCATCGTGCGTGCCAAGAAGGGAATTTAATTTTAGTGTCAATATTACTGGAGAGAGGACTTAACGTGAACGCTAAGGACAAACAGGGGAGGACCCCATTACATATTGCCTCGGAAACTGGAGATAGGCTACTGGCGGAGTTGTTATTCCAGCGAGGCGCAGACACTTGTTCCGTGTCCGCGCGCGGTAGCATTCCACTGGACTGTAGTCACGATAAGAATATGACTTTACTCCTTGTTCAGATGATGGTGCGAGCGGGAAAGGCTCAACTTGCAAAAGAAAGATTACAGTTTGAAGAGTTATCTGAAAAAGCCAGACCAAAAATCGCCAAGGAATTAGACTTGAAGACAACGCGTAAGAAAACACCCCCTGTATTGTTGTCTCAAATCTGGAGCAAGCGTCCTATTTCCAACTTTCTGGGGTTGAAAGAGTCCGATTCACGGCTTTCTAGCTTATCAAACGTGTCCGATTGTAGCAGGTTCAGCGAGGCAGAGTCAGGTTTCTGTGAAATGGAAAAATCTCCGGAGAGTACTTCTATGGATTCTGTGCAAACGAACGTATCCGTTTCAAGCGGATTTGCTTCAGTGGATGAAATGACTCCGTATTTCAACAGGCGCGCCACTACGGCGCTTACCAAAGAAGAGTTTGCCGCATTAAACCGTTTTCTGTTTATGCCACGAAGTCGGGCCGTTTCCGAACCACCCCCAAAGCGTACTGTCAAACGATCGTCGACGTGGAATATCGCACGGACAAAAACAGGAACGTTCCTGCGTCCCGCACTGAAAAAACGCGTCGTAAAACGTGTAACGTTCCCAGCCGACATTTTATTGGACATTGCCATAAAAAACGACGATTTCGTCGAGACGTGCCATTTGATAAAATCTCGAAAAGTTGACTTTAATCGTGTGGGGTGCAATGGCCTTACACCGCTACACCGCGCTGCAATAGAAGGCAGCTACGAATGCCTTCAACTGTTGATCGATTTAGGGGCAAATGTAAACGTACAAGATGAACCAGGGAGGACGCCATTACATGATGCCGTATTTCATGGACACATCAGTTGCGCGATGGCTTTAATAAACGCTGGCGCGGATCTAAACGCCGAAACAGAAGATTTTTTGACGATTCTCGACTTGGCGGACAGTGATAAAATGATCCTCGCTGTTGGCAGATCTCTGATTTTAAAAAATAGTGGTGGGGTCAAAAGCGAACTTATTTACCGCGAGGATGAAGTATTTGAACCTGTTTTTGATCCCGATAGAGAAACTTGTGTATAAGTTATTTAGTTCATCGTATTTTGCATTCAAAAATACCGATACAGTTTTAGTAAAACCATAGGAAACCCAAGCATAATATTTGAATATCATTAAAAATGGCGTTTCAAAATATAAGACTTTGTATGGGATTTCGAAGCGAACATTTTGAGCAAAACATAACAACGAACTATCTGAATCAAGTTTATGAAACATTACATGGTGTTGTTTGTTATCCTTACAAAGCATTTTGAGCAATTTTAGGTCCAGTTACTTAACTGTGTTAGTACGTGTATAATACATTGACAAGGGTCAATGTATTATACACGTACTAACACAGTAAAGTAAATGGACCTAAAATTGCTCAAAATGCGTTGTAAGGATAGCAAACAATACCATGTAATGTTTCATGAACTTTATTCAGTTAGTTTGCTGTTTTGTATTGCTCAAAATGTTCGCTTCGAAATCCCATACAAAGTCTTATATTTTGAAACGCCATTTTTAATAATATTCAAATATTATGCTTGGGTCTCCTGTGGTAAAACTGAAGTGCACAGCGCACTTTTATAATGTACAACAAATGCAAATTAAGAGCGAATGTCTGTAAAAATCAAGCATAACGCGGCAAGGGTGGAAAATTCGATTTCTTTCATATTTTAATGTTAGATAGGTTAGGGTATAACTAAAATCACTGGATACTTTTTTGGGCAAAATATCGTTTCATTTCAAAGAAAAATGCAAATAACGAACTTCCGTTAAAATCGCCATTTGAAGCAGTAAATTATGACATCAATTTGAGGCGTTCGCGTGCAAAAACAAATCCCTCTGTTGTCTTTTAAACACTCAATTTTACTTTTGCAATCTCTCAAGAGCCTCAAAACTGATTTTGGTAGAAACAGCCTTGTTCTTTGTGTTTGAAATAATTTAATTTTGAATGTATACATTTCTCATCAGGAAAAGTACTTCGTGAATTAAATTATTTTTCACCATGTGCTAAACCTTCAAATCGATTCAGCTTCTGGCTGTTGAATTAAGAACAGATGTTCTCAGGACTGCTGCAAAAATTTCTTTGGGCAAATGATTGAGAGCGACGCGAGAGCTTTTCAAAGTTCGTTAAAATGCAGGTTGTTTGACCCTTCTTGGCAACATTCCATTCGCGAGTCACGCACATATTTTAATGTGTTTCGACCCATATCAGATCGAAAACGTCAAACAGAAAAACAGTTCGAAATGCTCTTACCTCATTTGCTGTAGAGGACAGGTCCAGAGGCCATTTCCGAGTGATTCTCTTGCCGTTCGACGTATTTTGGTCCTGTTGATGCCATCCAATGAACACCGCCAACTGGGTCAGTGTATTGTAAACGGTCGAACAGCTCAACAACAACCATTCTTCCAAAACGTTCGACATCTTTCTACACTGTGACATCTTACTCAACGGTTCAGTGTTGCTCAGTTTTCAGTGCACAAAAGCATTATCAGATTTGACTGCTAAATTGGGACCAAACGTGAATGGCGCGGCGTGCGTATTTGGTTTGTCACGTAATGCGTATCAAAGGCATTTTAGGGGGTAGGGGAAGGGCAAAACCTTTGAGGTGAAGTAAAATAACATACAGTGTTAATTGCAGGGATTATTCGTGGTTTTAATGGCGTTGTGTGTCTTTCTTACTTATTACCAGTGTTGTTACAACCATTAAAAATTGTATTTGCTACCCTAGCCCAGTGGTCTGAAACGCAATTCCAACCGTTGTACAAGCTTACAGACATGGTTGCAGGTGAGTGGTGCAACAGAAGTGGCGCTATTATTAACTAGACCCAACTTTAATACGGGGAAAACCTATAACTACAAGGGGCTCCCTTTTGTTAATTGACGAGCGGGTATTCTACCTATGATCATTGGTGTCAGTCTGCTGGTTCTCAGCTGGCACAGGACCGGTTCAAGGCACAGTTATATCACGAGTGAAAGTCAGCTCGCTGTTAAAGGGTTGGATGGAGTTTTGGACAGGAAGGGTTCTCTCTTCATAACAAATGGGTGCAATCGAAGTGTTTAAGTGTGCTCTTTTGTCAGCTGTTTGATTTAGTCTACATTAGTGTGTCCTGACTAATGAGTGGGGCTTCTAACAGCACGCCAGTGCTGTTTGAAGACTGTAAAATATGGCACGTAACCATGGTAACAAAAAATGAGGTTCTGTTCCTGAATTTCTGTTTACGAATCTTCCTGAGACAGGTTCCCAGTGAGCGAGATCTCTCACAGCAGACAGTATACTTATCATAATGGATATGAGGATATCATAACAGAAATACGTCAAGCATCTTGCCCTTAAACGTCTGTTACCGCTTTCACGTTCTACATATACCTAATGAGGACGAAGAGAAGAGTGAGGCTTCCATCGATAACCTGGCTAATATTCGGATAGTCCACAAGCAAATATAAAACTCACCTGATCCAACTTTTACAAGCGAACCAGTCCCGCGTAAGATAATTTCAGATCCCTTTTTCCCCACTCCTCTTTTCCTTACCGCGTGACCCGGCCCCTTGTGCTGCAGCTTCTGCTAGACACCGTTCCAAGTTTTCTACG
The DNA here is from genome assembly GCA_964030785.1 of Siderastrea siderea. Lineage (NCBI taxonomy): Eukaryota > Metazoa > Cnidaria > Anthozoa > Scleractinia > Rhizangiidae > Siderastrea > Siderastrea siderea. The sequence continues at coordinate 7,089,717 of OZ034979.1, forward strand.
ATGGCTGGGACATATCGTCATTGTATTCAAGCGTTCGTTGTAAAAACTGACTTGTAACTTGTGGTATCCAGTAGTGTAGCACCTCTTTTGGTGGTATCAGGGCCGCACCAAGGCTGAAATAAATGCTGCGAGCAAATTGGCCTAGTCAAAACGTTCACCCCCCACAATGCCACAGTTTGTGTCGATTTCGTCAAAAACGACACCTTTTTGGGGACATCCTTGGTTGACAATTTGCCAAAAAGCTGCTTCCTGTTTGCTTTTTCGCCGACACAGTTGTTGGCAACATCCACCAGATTTATAGCATCAGTTTTAAAAAAGTACCCTTAAAGTTACAAGGTTTGTTAAGATTGAAACATTTCGACAGCCAAGCTACGAATTTCGGACCTGTTTTACCTAACTCTCGTAAACATTAACGTAACTTTTATCACTCGATTGGTGAGATAAAAATAGTTTTGTTTCTTAGACTTGTTTTAAAACAACATGATGAGCTTAAAGCTTGCAGCAAATACACAGCAGTCGCTTAGCTATTAAAGGCATTAAGGTCCTTCACAGTAAAGCTATACTGCCAAGGTCAAGGTGATATGGGTGAAGAAAGACATTGGTAACGAACCTGGGGGACTGAAATGTGCGGTGGGCTAGTAGATTTTTGAAGCCCACTTGCCCGGTAGCTGGTGACTCAACAGATGTCAAACCCTGTTAAAGGTTGTAAAATAATAAAAAGAACTTTTAGCATCAGCATTTAAGACTATTCGTTGCACATTAAATCGTTTTAATTATATATTTTTTGGCTCACTTATTGTAATGTTTTTTCAACTTCCAAAACTTCTGCGGACTCGAGCCCCCCCCCCCCCCTCCCCCTTCTACGGGTCTGGGTATTTTTGGTGCATGAAAGTAAGGGAACAATTGTTTTCAAGCTTTTGATTCGTCTGATGTTGTAACCACAAACTCCGACAACAAGAAAATGGAACCAACAACAACCGTCTTCTGTGTAACGAAGCAATTTGTGAAAAAAAAAGTCCGAGGTCCTCCCTTTAAGCCAAAACAAGAAGCACAAACTAGTTAGTCACATCGCAATTTCCCTGATAAAAACGATTTTAATGTTCTGGACTCGACGTTTTGAAGAGGTTTTTAACTTAAGCTAGTACACGTACCCTTTTTAGCTAATTTTCGTGTTCGAACATTGTTATTTGCATGCCTACAACTCACGCCGAGGGGTGACTACTTTTTCTGCATTCTGGCACGAGAGGTTGAGGTGCCTAAATGTAGCACTAATTTTGTTTCGTATTTTTAGTCCATTACTAGTTCCTCCCATTTCTCGAACCCTGAGCCGTTTAAAAAGAATCAGAGCAGATTTTGCCCTTCCCCTACCCTCTAGTAAAATGTCCATTCCGATGATTTGCATTGCGTGACGCGGCTCTAGATAGAACTCTGGCCACGTTAGCGGCGACATGTGGTGATAAAAACCTTTTTGTGTATTGCCAACTAAGCAACACTGACCAGCAACTGAACCGTTGAGTAAGATGTCACAGCGTAGAAAGATGTCGAACGTTTTGGAAGAAAGGTTGTTGTTGAGCTGTGCGACCGTTTACAATACACTGACCCAGTTGGCCGTGTTCATTGGATGGCATCAACAGGACCAAAATACGTCGAACGGCAAGAGAATCAATCGGAAATGGCCTCTAGACCTGTCCTCTACAGCAAATGAGGTAAGAGCATTTCGAACTGTTTTTCTGTTTGACGTTTTCGATCTCATATGGGTCGAAACACATTAAAATATGTGCGTGACTCGCGAATGGAATGTTGCCAAGAAGGGTCAAACAACCTGCATTTTAACGAACTTTGAAAAGTTCTCGCGTCGCTCTCAATCATTTGCCAAAAGAAATTTTTGCAGCAATCCTGAGAACATCTGTTCTTAATTCAACAGCCAGAAGCTGAATCGATTTGAAGGTTTAGCACATGGTGAAAAATAATTTAATTCACGAAGTACTTTTCCTGATGAGAAATGTATACTTTCAAAATTAGATTATTTCAAACACAAAGAACAAGGCTGTTTCTACCAAAATCAGTTTTGAAGCTCTTGAGAGATTGCAAAAGTAAAATTAAGTGTTTAAAAGACGACAGAGGGATTTGTTTTTGCACGCGAACGCCTCAAATTGATGTCATAATTTACTGCTTCAAATGGCGATTTTAACGGAAGTTCGTTATTTGCATTTTTCTTTGAAATAAAAGGATATTTTGCCAAAAAAAGTATCCAGTGATTTTAGTTATACCCTAACCTATCTAACATTAAAATATGAAAGAAATCGAATTTTCCACCCTTGCCGCGGAATTTTGATTTTGTCTGATTTTTACAGACAGGCGCTCTTAAGTAGAAATGTCCATTAATTTATTATCTTTTACATGTAA
>OZ034979.1:7092322-7161322 GCA_964030785.1 Siderastrea siderea
GATCTACTGTAAACTTAACAGAAGTATTAATAAGATTTGCAGTATTACACATGACGAGAGAAACGTTCGTGTTGTAGTTTGTTTTGCACCGTGTCTGTTCATATTGCAGGAATTCACTTATCTGATCCTTATACACTGATTCTTACTGAAATCGTTTTGAATTGCATGTGTCTGGGTGTTTGTCTTGCTCCAATTTGCTATAGTTTTGAGTTGTTTTACAAATTGATAACAGTGATTGAATCTAAACATTATGATAACAGCTATGAATAAACGCTTTTCCTGCTGGTAAATTAAGTGTGTATTTTAACACGTACTTGCCAAGTATCACCAAATTTCCTGGTACTAACTGTAGATCAAATATTATGTCAATTCAAAACAATGGCTAATAATATAACACACGCTGTTTTCTACGAATGACGCAAATTTTGATCACCTTTTTCAGCTTTTACTTTTAAGAAAAAGTTGAACTTATTACATAATTTTATTTTCTTTCAGAAAGCCTTTCAGTTCTTGAACTACTTTGTCGCCATGTAAGGGTTCTAATGAAATCCTAAAGTGTAACCATTCAAATGAAAGCTACCGAGCAGAACTTTTCTGTGGTGCTGTTTATTATGCTATACAAGGTGGTTTGGATCTTTGAGTCTGAAGATGGAGTGATAAGGTGTAGCTAGCCAAATAGAAAGCTACTTAGCAATATTTTCCTGTGGTGCTATTTATTATGCTGTACAACGTGGTTCTAACTTTTGAGTCTGTGCATGAAACACACGTGTGACCATTCAAATGAAAGCTATTGAGCAGCACTTCCATGTCGAAATGATTGTTTGTCAAAATTAAGCTCTGGCGCTCTTTTGCGGAAGGTAAACAGTTCAAAGTTTTAGAAATCCACAGAAAAAAAAGAGACGCCTATTGGCGTTGCTGTTTTCGTTCAGTTGGTTTCTTTTCAACAATAATTACCATCTCTAGGCTCCTTACCTATTTTCATTACACTGTTTTCTTTACAAAAGACCTTTGGTCCATTCTTGCTATGAAGACACAACTGTGCGATGCAGCATCCACAACAAGAAGACTTTTTACCATTTTTTACCATTTTTTACCACTTTTACCATTTTCTTTTTTACCATCTTTTTACCACTTTCCAGCTGAGAAAACTGCGAGAAAATACCAATTGACTTCTTTCAAATGCAAGATGTAGTCACAAAGGAAAGTGAAATCTTAGACTGAGTCGGTACATCTTGTTTTCTGCCGCTCAAGCCAATATCATTTGTAAGGCATTTGTATGAGGAAAAGATGAAAGGTTATTATTATAGTAATGCCCGGCCGATGAAAACAGCTATTATCTCAATTAGCTTCCATTTAACATGGGTCGCACAGGCTGAATGTACGACAAAACAAACACTGAAAATACGTAACCATGTAGGGATAACTGGTATTTTAAAAGTACCATCAAGTCTTTAAATGATTACAGTCACGTCCTCTTTTGTGTTCTGTTCAATGTGTTCTTTGTGAACAACATCTAGACTTGTTTGTAAACCTTAAAACAAGTCAGTTTGTACGCGAACCAGTAACGTAATTAAGATGCGTGATGCAAGTGATTTTAGAATCCAAATAAAATCTTTTTTAACCCCTTCTTTTTGTAACCAAAATCAAATATATTTTGGAAGCAAACTAAAGAATTCTTTCGACGCCAAATCGGGCATTTTTCTTTCTTTGTTTGTTTGCTGTTTTTTGAAAAATCAAGTCGTCTTTTCTGACGCAAAATCGGCTGTGTTAGAAACCAAACGTAACTACCGTTATGCTTCCTTAACCAGGAAACGTTTCTCCACACTTAACTTTCTCAACCCAGAGGAATAAATGAGTACAGGTGAAACGCTAGAGAAGCTTAAAAAATCTCGGGATAACCTGCAAGAGGGTAGGGGGTGGGGAGAGGATGAGTGTCGTTGTATCATTTCCAAACATCGTAAATGCTTCGTGCCAGAGTAAGCTGGTCACAGGTTCCGGTTGGTTGGTTATCCTGTGGTCTCCGTGGCACTTTTCCTTTACCACACGCTTGTCAGGATTAATTTACTTTGATATTTTCTTACCAAGAAGAAAACTTACAAAAAAGGAGGGGGGAAATTAAGTGAATCAAATAGCTAAGCAATATCGTGCAGCAATATCGGTCGATATAAAACAAGGAAACATCTGACGTCATGATTTATTTGAGCTAGTGGAATTGCGATACATGTGTATTCGTGCGTAACAGTTTAGGTACGTAGTATGTAAAGAAATACATGATACCAGACATCATCGCGTGTCACAAAGGAATGAATGCTTTGTATCTAGCTATACCATATACTTAATTCATAAAAAGGCTATACTTAATTCCCCAAACCTTAGAGTAACTATATTGTAAGCCAAAAGGCCTCCAACATGAGGAGGCATTGTTGGGAAACATTCATGACTTTCAATTTTCGTTTGTGCCTACTTGTAACATTTGTGGATCAAGCAAATGAGTGTTGGCATGTTTTGTAATTTTGCTTGTACAAGAAATATTCCACGCGCGCACAAACGGAAGATTTCCGCAATGATGTTTCCTAGTTTGAGTAAGATTTAAAATTTCATAAAAGAAACTATCCCAGCCTAAAACCTAGGGCTTTCCCTTGCCTTGTTGTTCGCGCAATGTCTGAAGCGGGGTTCTGTTGTATTACTCTGTGACGTCACCGTTTAAAGTAGAATCCAGGCCCAAACGAGCCGAGAACTCATAGAGACTAGGCTAGCCTCCCATGCAGTCGTTTATAGGAGAGTCGTATTACCCCCCTTCCCTCCTTGTGGGGTGAAGAGTAATACGACTCCCCAAAAATGACTGCGTGGAGGGCAAGACTAGGCTGAAACTATCCAGTAATTTCCTAATTTAGACAGCACAAGGTCCCCTGGTGCCCACTGAACTTGGGATAAAGTTAGAGAAAGCAATTCTCCTGGCTACCACACAGGAATAAGCCAGTGGTAACTCCTTGTTGAGGCAGGGTTTTCAAGTGTCGACAAGTGAATTTAGGTCTCTCCAGAACCATCTGAATTACCAGTATTGAGGTGCGTATTTAAACAATAAAGTTCTTCTGTCGAAGGCACTATCGTGTGATAGGTTGCCCGAGGAAATTTGATGTTCACAACAAATATTAGCCCGAGAACGTAGTTCGAGGGCTTATATGAAGTTTGAACATCAAATTTCCGAGGGAACCTATCACACATAGAGCCTGTGACAGAAGGACTCTATTGTTTTATTGTACAACGCTAAATTTTGAGCGAAAATTGCCAAAAACGGGCACCACGCGCTGATAGGCGTCCGCTGAGGAGAGACACTATCGCGTCACATGATCAATTTCGACCGATGGGAGCACACCAAAATTTAGCGTTGTACTATAAGAACGTTAAGTCAATGAATGTTACTCTCTACGCGTAGAGCATTATAAAGGGATCCGTATTATAGAGGAAGATGTCATATAAATTACAGTCTCTCTGCTACCCTAAGCGAACTATCCGTATTGTATACGTGTTCATACTATAGGCGTAGATTTAATGGGTTTTAGACTCTACGGGACCAAGCGAACTCTCCGCGTTGCAGGTGTCTGCATAAGGCTGATCAACCTCCTTCCCAGGGTCCTCTCGAGAGAGAGGAAGAGAGAGAGGACCCGGAGAACGAGGGTGAAGGCGGATAAGGACATAGAGTTGATGAAAATTTTATAGACTGTCCGATATGAAGCGACGGCTGTCCGTATTACAGCTGTAAGTATTACGTAGCGTTGATGTGAATTTTGTTCTCTCATACCAAGCAATTTTTTTAGAGTCGCTGGGACCAAGCGAACGCTCTAAGTTACTAAGGTGTCCGCATTACTAAGGTTACATTCATTTCTAGTTTTATCTCACTAGCATTGACTGACTTGTCCCTAATGCTTCTTGGCAATGTAAGAGGACCAGGAGATGAAGCCATGAAATATGGTGTACGGTGAACCAGTTTCTATGACAACGGTGGCTGCATCAGTAGCTAGCTTTTGGGATCCTTCGCTCGTGACCGCTGACCTGGAAAAGATAATTGACTTTTTCAGAATTGATGGGAAGTTACTTCACTTTTTCATGTTAACGGTACCCAACAAATATTTTATGCTAATGGTGAAAATTAATGGTCTGAGGTGTAACGTATTAAGTTTAGGGTGGTTTTGAATTAAGTCATCGTATAGCGTATTGTCAGCCAGTCAAAACAAGGTATGAGAACAGTTTTCACTGATTGTCGTAAAGCCAAAACAAAGGGATTACACAACCGACGCACGCGGCAAAATGTACCAATCACAACTCTAAGCAAGGACAGTGCACGTAATCAGCCCCCCCCCCCTCCCCCCGGGGCGGGGGGTGGCTCAATAAAGTTTTATAAGGGGAGCCTCTGCCCGGAGGTTCAAAGCCTTACCCTTTAATATACCAATTTTTACCCAAACAGTTCCCCTTGCATATACCTCAACGAAAGTTGCACCCCTTCTAACTCAACGACAAGCGAAAACAAAAGAATTTCAGTCGTTCTGGTTCAGTTGCTCATAGGGTGCAAGTTTTTAAGCGTTTCACGTTGTCATTTCCGCCAAAATTCAGCACCCTTTCATATACTTAGCGGAGCGGACATTGTGGCCCTTTCATATACTAAAATGACAACTTTCCCTACCCTTTAGTATAGTGCGAGCTTAAAAAAGGCACCCCTTTCGGGTGGATTCTCCACCTATAGCCCACTATAGGGAGTACCCCTCCCCCCCGGGTAATCAGTGCCAAGCACGCAAAAACGGGTGGGGCAAAGACAAGATTGATTTGGTTTTACTTCTTATTGGTTGAGAAAAAGGAGCGAGTTTACACAACCAATCACAGAGCCTAGTAAAGTAAAACCAAAATAAACGCCACTTAGTTGCGACACTTAGTTGCTGATAACCGCTTTTTAAGCAATGCAATTTAATAACTCACCATTCATTTTTGTAACAAAACCAGCATCATGACTCCAGCCGTTTACAGTTCGCTTCATGCTGCCCGGCCTCACTCTGGTGCTAGAAGTTACCATGGCAGCACGACTGTTACCCTGCCTCGATCCCATGGGGTGGTACAAATCCATCGCCATGTTGTAAGACATGGCGGCTGCTGAAGGTTGGTACTTCATGTAAGGAGTCCGCCGTTTGTTCCCTTTATGAGAATTAACATGATTTATACGTGGACCTTCCTGAATTGAACGCCCGTAAATGTGAATTCCATTTTTGGGGGGTTTACACGGTGTAGAGTTCGGAACAGCTTTTTTCGATTTTAGGTTTTTGGTACTAGAGGTGTTTCTTTCATACTCAACCCTCACATGCTTTCTCCACGCAAGCTGAATCGTAAGAGCAGCCACTTCTTTACTAAGCTCTTCCTGTTCATTTTTCACGTCACATAACATCATATTGTGCTCATCACGCTCGCGTTTTATCGCAGACCACTTTCTGAACCAACGCTGAATGAGTATCGCCGCGTTCACTTTCGTGCGTATCAAATGAAGTCGCTCGCGCTCTCTTCTCGCAAGCTCCGACTTCGAAACCCCGCTGTGCAACTTGTTTGTTCTTTCTTCACAAGTATGCTCAGTTAACTCTCTTTTTGAAGAATTATTTTTCCGAGAGTTGTGATTATAACGAGAAGATTCGCCTTCTTCGAGATCCACGTCTTCGTCCAATAAAACCGAAGAAACAATTTTCATCAGCTCTGAACTAGTATGGAAGTAGTTTTGAGATCCTCGCCTCGGGGAGGGGTTTAAAGAAGCAGGATTAGTTTCCTCCTCGGTTAAACTTTGTAATGAGTCAGACACAAGCCTTTCTTTCAAGTTTTCTTGTGTGGTCTCGTTTGGCAAATGAACTTCTTTAGCTGTACTTTTTTCTTGAGATTGTCTTTGTCCTTCATTCGACGATGAACTCGATTTTCTTTCTTGTTCCTGTTCCAAAACAACTTCGTGGTATCTCGCACTATCTAAAACACTGGTTCTCGCAATTTCTCTGATAAAGATTGAAAAAAATAGGATAATTTAACAGTATCGGCTTAGAGTTAACTTAACTGTTCAAGCCCCAACAGTGACAAACATCGGATTTCTCCTCACAATATCACTACTCGATCAGACAAACAGGTCATGAGAATAAAGGAAATCATCACCAAAGATGATGTGTCTTGATGTTATAGCAAACTCTTCCAGCTAATACCTTACGAATTATAAGGAGAGCAGTGAGGAGAATATGCATACTGATGATGGGGCTTAGAGGTTAATTGAAGAGAAAAAGCACGAAACGCCTAAGGAGGCTCGCAACAGTTTTTTTGACCTTGGAGTGTATCTTTTGAAGTCAAAATTTCGCATAGAAGATAAACTTCGATTTCCTTGATACTACACCACCTTTTCAAAATATGATCAAAGTTTATTTTCTCACTGGTTTCCTAGCAACAGCTATCACCATAGCAACGGTAATGGACAACCCCTCATTTTAAATAATGTCGAATATCTCGAAAACTAGTCAGATACTTTATGACGAAACTTGAACTATTTGAACTACTTAACCTACACAACTTGTATGCGAAATTAGGGAAAAATCTGTAAGAGCGTTTTCACGTAAATCATGATTCATTTTTTACGGGCTGATTTTGGTCATTCTGAGCTCATGCAAGAGAAAAACCTTTCCTTATTCTCGCACGAGCGTCGCGTGAGCCTCCCGAGCGCCCGCAGCACCGCAACTTCCAACAGCCCATTCTATAGTTAAGTGCTTTGTGTCCTGGTGTCTATCACTGGACGTGACGCTGGAGTTGACTTTGTTTGGCTACAAAACGTCTTGTTTTTCTTACAGTAAGTGTTGATAATCAGAAACTTGTTAGCATAAGAGCAACACGACTTGTAAACGTCTACGTTCAAACATTTACCGTGATGCATGAGGTTTTGTTTGAACTCTATAAAGTGTGTTTTCTTTCTATTAAGTGTGTTTTTTTCAATACTTCGTAACTCTCTTTGGCTTATTTGCGAATGCAACAAAGATTAAAGTTTGCTTTACAGAGTGCTAGACGCTTTATGCTCATAACACAGTTGTTCGAGTTATCGACGGGAAATTTAGTAAGAAAATTACCTGAAGGGGAAACGGATTTGCTTTGGATTAACCAGAGGTTCGAGTTATCCGTGAGCGTTCGAGTTATCAAAGGTTAAAATTACAGTAAATGTATGAAACAAATCCAAAGGAAATAGATTTCGGTTTAAGTTAGCGCGAGTTTCGAGTCACTGAGGGTTCAAGTTATCGAGAGTAAACTGTAAAATCACAAATGATGAATAATGGTGTGCATAATACGCTAAAAAGATTATACCTCGGAGATAAACTGCGCGGAGACAGGTTACCAGACAAGTCCCCAGTCCTCCTCTGCTCAGCTGCACTTGCGCGTTTCTTCTTCTTTTTCTGCTCGTGTTTCATTAGCAGGTTTTTCCGGTCTTTGAATGGCTTACGCACTTGGTAACCACGCCAACACTTCTGAATGGTTGTAGCAGCGATATCCTGGATCCCATTGATGGTGAGGGCTCCTTGTTCGATCATGTACTGTTGTTAAACACGAAAATGATCAAGTAAGCTTTCAGGTAAGTTCTACAACCATTGGCAGAATTTATCATGAACGGCTAAACATGTGTCTCCACGGTAAGATAAACATGGAAATAAGCATTAAACGATAACAATTCGTCCACATTTAGGCTATCTAAAAAGTAACTGTATTAATTTTAAAGCAATACAAGCTTTAAGCACTTAGTATATTTAACAATTATTCACCGAAGTGGAGGTGAATAATGGTGGATAATTGTGTTAGTATATACCAAACCAGTGGATAGCCAGCACCAAATGAATTAAGACGATTTCCGCTCAACGTTCGAGCAGTAAGTGCAAAAATTAAGTTACCAAAAAAATACTTGCAGCACTGTCACATTTTGAGAACAGATAAGAAGAACTTATCGTTACTTTTGCTCCCAAGCTGACCCCGCGAGAGAAAATTGGATTTGAAGTTAGGCATATTTCAATTAAAAAGACGCTTCATGTCAGTCCAAAACAAAATGGCGCCCGTTTTTAGCATACTATTACGAGATTTGAAGTCAATTTTCTTGAGAATGCTTGAGAATTTCATCGCGGGGTCACTTGGGCAAGTGAACTAGAGTGACATGTTTCAAATAGCATTTAAAATGTTACCGTGCTATGAGTAGTTTTTGGTAAATATTTTTTGCACTTATTACTCGAACGTTGAGCGGAATCCGTCTTAATCGTTCCTTTTTTCATAGAAATGAGAGAAAGGTCGCGCGCGAAATCCAGAAAAATGCCGGGAGATGAAAAGCAGATACTATCCCGAGTTTGAGCAGCCAACCAAAGCGTGTGAAAAAAAAAAAAACTACCCAGTGGTTTGGTATATAATAAAGGGCAGTTGTCAGGTATAGTTATAATGTATTTTTAGGACTTTTACATTGTTTGTATGTTCGGGAACAATCCGAACGATCAAACTGTACGTGGACCGTTCCGATGGCAATCTAACGGTAAATAGAATTTGCGGTAGCCAAATCAGTTAGATTAAGATTGGCTGCTCAAGTTAAACTGCCAACCATGACCCTGTTACCTGGGCAACATCTTGGTGATCACCAATTATGGCGTAATCGAGAGGAGTCAACCTAAAAAAAAAGGTTCAACCAGTTACACAAAAATTTACATTAAATCAACTAAGTTGATAAGATAAATTGGCCATCGTAAAGAAATTGAAAGCCGACGTTAGCCCTTGGTCAGAGCGATTCGTTCTGACCAAGGGCTAACGCTCGAAACGTCAACTTTCAATTTCTTTACGGTGACCAAATTTGTCTGATTAACTCAGTTGTCAAATCCACACTTTCTTACCGACGCAGCCCCCTAGTTTCTTTAGAAACAAACCCCTAGGATCAACCAATCTTCTTTGAATGCGGACTCGTTCCAAGCTCCTACTAAACAGCACATCGTCCTGTGAGCCACGGCACTGCACAGAAACTGACCTTGACATCCACTTTGACAAACTCTCTAAGCTGTCAAAGGCAGCCTACCCCAAAACATTGACATCATCTCAAAGTTGACAACGACCGTCTTTCAGTTTTTGCTGAGAGTGGGCTTAACAGATCACACTACTCTCCCCATTCTGGGCTTAATATAACACACTACCCTCCCCGCCCTGGCAGTAATTGAACCTACTTTTCAGTGTCTCTTTCAGTGAAGTTAGGAAAGGCTTTATTTCTGAGTAGCAGCTTGACAGCCTCCAAATGCCCGGATGCACAGCTCCGGTGTAGAGCAGTGATGCCTTCGTTGTCTTGGTGATCAACATTAGCGCCATATTCAATTAACACTGTCATGAACTTGACGAATCCACCATGAGCTGCACACTGTAGCGGAGTACGGCTAAAGAAAAAACAAACAAAACAGTTTCGTCTCTAATTCTCAATAGGCTGGTTAAAACAAATCTTTCAAAATCCGTTTGGAATTATCCACTCTACTCTTCCCACCCTAGAAGGGATGCTAGTCCACCACGCACAGGGCTACCCAGTGTCACTTTGTTAGGTTTTCCTAGCGTTTTTTTTTTGCTAGTATCCTCTGATACAGCTGGACCCAGCTGTTCGAAAGCTCAGTGATGCAAATACTGGATAAAAAGTGTATTCCTCGATACGGGAAGATTTCTAATTCCAACGACCAATTTCGTGCCACTTTCTCAACCACTTAGAAGTTAAAAACAAAGCCAATCTTGATTTGCTTTCATGCATTTTTCAGCGCATAGCACCAGCCTAATGTATTTGCTCCGACTTCTGATTGGTTCATTCTGTCGTTTTCTCATGCTGTGATTGGTCAATGGATACCATGGTCTTGGTTTTATGACTTCTAGTGACAGCTGCTCTTTCAAAAATTGAAACTAATCACTTATCCTGTATTAGCTTTACCCTGCTTTGAACGTCATCCAAAACATTCTAGATGTAAAAGTACTTCTCTCTTTTTAGGGTGAACTGAGGTGTCTGGGGTGAGGAGCACTCACCCAAAATGATCTTTAGAATCTGGTGCTAAGCCTTGCTCCACCAGAGCGAGGCAAATAGGGGCGTGGCCACCAAGCGCGGCCCAGTGCAGGAGCGATCGGCCATCTTGGTCTTCCAAGTTCACAGTAGCGCCATCTGTGAAAAGAGAATTAGACGCAGAGATTATTCCACGAAAAACCATCAACAAGACTGGTAGGGTTCAGATAATAGAGAGATATTGCATAATAGTTAATGGCAAACGTAAAAAATATTTTACGAAGACCCTTGGCGCAAACAAGGAAACATTGCTACGGAAACATTATTTCCAAATTGTTTGCCCGTTTGCGCGCGCTGGCGACACTTGCTAAGGAAAGAACATTAGTAAAGGAAGAAACATTTACTGAACATTTGCTAAGGAAACAACATTTGCTAAACTAAAGAAGCAACATTAGCTAACGAAATGACATTCGCTAAGGAAGCATATTGTTTCTGAAAAACTTCAGACGCAACTTTTGTGTCCGCAACAACTTTTCCCTGCACGCCTAAACGAGGAAAAATTCACAGAAACAATGTTTCCGCAAACAAGTTTAGCCGTATTCGGAGGCCTTTAACTTTGCCAAGTTCATTAAAACTACTTCGCGATTATTTGAACTTGTTTATTTTCTCCAATGTGGTGAACTATCGGAGAGCAAAATTCATAGGAATGGCGTTGAAGTTTGGAAAAGAAAGGAAGTTTCCACATTTCATGTTTTACTTGTGCAAAGAAATGTACCAAAACGTATAATGCACGTGCAGAGTCATTACTTTGCTAATTAAACCTTTTGCTTTGAAGCGTTGCAATTGCTGTCGCGGCCGTGGTTGCTTTAAGCCCCTCATCATTATAAAAGTAGTTCACGGTTGAATTAAAACAACTACTAACCTATCAGATGAAACGTATAACCAACCAAAATCGGAAAATTATGTAGTGAGGCTATGTAGATAAATCAGCTTCGACTTTGACGATTTGAATTGCACACTGGCAGCAACAGAGCGGTTTTCAAGAGTGTCGTAAAACAAAAACCAAAGCATTATTCTAACCAATCACAACAGAAACAAAAAACACATGAACCAATCAGAAATTGAAGCACGTACATGTAACCAACGTCAAGCGTGGGAAAACGCGTGCGAGCAAGTCACGATTGGTTTTGGTTTTACTTCTGATTGGTTGAGAAAGTGGCGCGATTTTTTTAACCAATCAGAAAGGAAAACCAAAGCAAACACAACGTTACTTACGACACTCATTTGAAAACTGCTTTAAAGCTTTAAACCACACGAGTGATAAGCATCTCATTTCTCCTTACAATATCACTAGTTGATCAAACATACAGGTGATGAGAATAAGGGAAATGATCATCAGACATGAAATGTGTTGATGTTTAATCAAATTCTCCCAACTAGTAACATAAGAAATGTATGGAGAACAGCGAGAAGAATATGCATGTGGATATTGGGTTTTTAAGGGTTAAGGCCTTGATCAAACGAATTCAACATCATCCAACACTGTTGGATACAGCTTTGTTGTGCACATGTTTCATGAAAGTCAGCACCAATCAACATTGTTTAACGGGTTAGTCAAACGTGTTTTTTAACACGTGGAATTGAACAACGTTGAACGGTATTGAATGGGAATATACGTCAGGCCGTTTTGCCGGGGCCTCACCCATGGCCAATCTCAACTCGAAGACAAACATGCGTCTAATACCAAGACCGCGCAAATTCTAGGTTCCTTCACATGACAGTTTGCAAACAGGTGATGGCAAACTCCAAAAAGTTCGAAAGCTCATTTTTTACACGACAAACCTCCAAAAACACGAGGTTGTTGCTTAAATTCTATTTAGAGGAAATCGTTTCGAAAAACCGTCGGTGATCGAGCGAGGGAGGAGAGAAAATGTACGGCTCACTTACTCAAAATCAAGTTGTTCACAACTTCAGTGTGTCCCATCTCGCATGCGCGGAATAGGGGTGTGTACTGGAGCATGTCAAGTGCGTCAACGCAGGCTCCGTAGTCGATGAGCAGCTTGACACAATTCACGTGGCCAAAGTAGGCGGCAGAATGCAGGGCGGTGCCTCCAGTCTTGTCCTTCGCATGTACGTCAAGATTGTGTTCTAACATTGCCTGCAGCGCATTTTCACTTCCTGATGAAAGAAAACGGTACTTGAAGGGGTTACGTCATGAGGAATTTTTCGAGGTTTTGTGGTAAGGTTTCTTGTCTAAGGAAACATCGTGTTGTTTCCTTAGACAAGAAACTTTACCCCACATTGGCGATCTACCGCTGGGGGTAACCCTCCGATGGACTAACATCCCATCCAGGTGGGAGTAGTAATACTCTCAGCTGCTTCATGCTACAGAAACAGGTTAAGTTCCGGCCGTGTGGACCTCCTTGGCTCGTATGCGACTTTACCAACCTACCTACCTGTGGTAAAAACTGTAAAACTAAGCCCTTTTTTTCGTTCACGAAATCCTCCTAGGTCACTAAGGTATATGAAGTCACTTTTTAGCGATTTTTCTAAGACACTAGGAAACACCCTGAAAAAATGGCCCAGTTCTCTTAACTTGCTATCCATTTCCATCCTGGCCCTCCGTAGTAGACGGCACTTATATTTATAGTTTCGGAAAACTAGCAGAGTAATTTTAAACAGAACTGAACCATTATTTCTCCGTTTCCTTTTATTCCAATATGTCTCTTAGCATTTTTAGTTTTTTAGTTAACGTTTCTATTATCTCAGCGTTGTTAAGCTAATAAGCCTTAACAACAGGGTGTTAAACCCTGTCGTTTTAGGAGAGCCCTGTCATTATTTCTGGCGCCCTTTTTAATGCCCATTTATGTAAATTTGTGTGCATTTAAGGTAGTTTTCTTTCTTTGAAAGGGAACATATATTAGTATGCTCCATGGAAAAATTTGGTCATGAAACGTTATTAAAAATTAAAACTTGTTGACACGACAGAAAAATGGTCTATGTCCCAATAATCTGGTGCCAAATTTATGCACTATGGAAAAACTTGGTCATGAAACGTTATTAAAAATTAAAACTTGTTGACACGACAGAAAAATGGTCTATGTCCCAATAATCTGGTGCCAAATTTATGCACTATCTCCTCTACCACTTTTCAATTTCTCAAAAATTCGCAAGATTAAGCTACAATACCATAGAAAAATGAAAACATTAATTTATGTAACACTCCTCCTCCGAGCATTTGCGTCACTCAAGTTTATTGCCTTTGTAGTTGTCTGACTCAAGATCAATGTGTTTGCGTGACTTGAATTCAAAATGACTTGAGTTTTCAATTTTCCTTCACGGACGATTCTCACGGCTCGCACGTTCTGAGTTACTTAATGTTTTTACCAACCTTTTCCCGCCGCCCACATGAGCGCAGTTCTTCCTTCGTTATCAGGAACATCTTCTATTTTGTCATAAGACAAAAACACTTTTACAGTCTCACTAAAATTACTCTGTGTCACATAATGCAGAGCTGTAGCTCCATTGCTGTCTGCCGCAGTGAAGTCAGCTCCCTTATCCAGCAACAGTATCACCAGCTGAGGGTTACCTGGACAAGAAAATAAGTTAATAATAATAATAATAATTTAATAATAATGATAACAATAATAATAATAACAATAATAACAATAATAATAATAATAAATACGACGGCCACTGCCACTGCCACTGCCACTACGACTACGATGGCGACTACTCCTTCTATTGCTAATTATGATAACAATAATAGTAATAATAATAATAATAATAACAACAACAACAACAACAACAAAACAAAAATGAAGTCGACACACTTTACCACCTCCCTGCATGGATTGCTTAGACTGCTTCATCATCAAATTTTCAAAATCTGGTTACACAGAACGCTATTCATTCAGTATCAAGGGTACCCGTATTTAATGTTTTTCCTATTTCAGGCTGAAATACATTGGTCCACGTCCTATTACAGAACTAACCCCAAAAAATGCTCTCCTTTTAGGCCAAAATGAAAACACCAGATTGGCCAAAAACAATGACACTTTTTTAGACCAAAAGGGTGAAACCTATGTTAACTTATTTAATTAGGGACAAAGTGGGTTCAAACTGATAACCATAGGCATGGGTGTAGGAAATGGGGGTTGGGGGAGGGGTTGAAATCTACCTGACACCTCCATGTATAAGTCTGAGTGTTGCAATATCTGATGTTGTCCACACCTTCAAGGCCTTTGAATATGTTTATTTTAGACTTTAACCCATCCCCAGCCCCCCAGTTTCAAATTTGTTCTTATGGCGACACCTTTTAAGCAGCGTGTGCCCCCACCCAGCTCATTATACACACACACCCAAACGGCTATCCTGTACAAAGCAGCAATAGAACAAACCTAGCACTGCTGCCCAGTGTAGAGGTGAACGGTTCATGTTATCTTGTATGGACACTTTACACCTGTCGAACAACAGCAGCACCTTGACAGCCGCTTCATTCTGTTGAGCCACAGCCAGGTGAAGGGCTGTTCTTCCTTCATTGTCCTGGTCGTTTATTATGTCAGAATTTGCATCCTAAGAAAAAAGTAATAATTAGTACTTGATTTGAAGCTAGAAGTCAAAAATTCCAAATTTTATTTTGCAAAGCACTAAAACACAAAACCACAAAAGAAAAGTACTGTATAGTGGCTTTCACTTGAATAGTTACACTTTAGGATTTCACCCACAAAGTCAAAAGCATTTAAACAGCACCCTAATATTTGTTGGTCTATTGCATATCAAATTTGTAAGTAACTGTTGTTTTCAGCCTATTTGTTGGTTTTGTGCAAGTCATTATAAACAAATATTACATATTGGATAAATATAAATAATGCAGCTGAAAGTGCAGGTAGCTAATAGCATCAATTTAGATTATAGTTATAAATTATTTAATTATCTCAGATTATATTTACCAAAATAAGTTTCACAACTTCAGGGTCTGGATTAGTGGCTGCCCAGTGTAGAGGTGTTTTCTCTAAAACAAAAAACCCCCTCAGTTAGGTTTATACATATCATGTAATACTGTCTTGTGATACACCATGTTTTTCCCACTACTTGAGCCTTCAATTTCCTCTGTATAAACAGCAGCCTAAAGGATGCCCTCTTATCTCCTGCAATGCTTTGGTGCACACAACACAATGATCAGTAAACACTTGATCTTTGCTTCTCCCACAGTATGTGTCAAGCATGCTGGACACAAGGGGCAAAACCTCAGCTGAAAAGGAGGGAATCAGAAGAAAATGGCATTTGGAATATGGTAGGAATATGGGGGTGAGCGAAATAGAAAATGTTTTGTTATATTGTGCATAATATTTTACAATAGCAAAAGAGTTAAGAGGTGTAATTCCAAGGAAGGGGAGCGACCAGGAGTTAAGGGTACATTTAATGGAAATGAAAAGTCCAGACCCACCCATCCATCCCACACAAAAATCTGAGGCTAGGTTAATAGCAGAGCACCATACATGTACTTATGAAACCACTGATGGTAAACCATGCAAGTCTCTTTACATGGTCACGCCATGTTTACTTACTTTCCAAGTCTGTGAGCGTAACAGCGGCACCAGCTTTCAGCAGCAACTTAACGTGTTCAGCATTTCCATAAGAAGCACTCCAGTGAAGAGGTGTCATCAGGTCGTCATCGGGTTCATCAGCCTCGCCTTTAGGAACTCGCTTCAACAACAAGTTCAGGCACTGGAATGCCGAATGAAAAGCAAGCATGTCATTGAAGTTGTTGCCCCTGACCACCCTGCCATTTTCCAAGTCCTCAGCCTTTTTTAAATACCAATGTATGCATTTTTATGCAAACTAATGTAAATTTATGATGCAAATTTTATACAGTTGTCATCCAAGTTACAAGAAGTTCTAAACATTAAGCTTCTTTAATTAATCTAAGTCCCTAATTATAAAGGTTGCTGACCATGGTCAGGATTTCAACTATTGACGTCCTCCAAGCCTACAAAGTGTTATCTTAACTGACCAAGCTAAGCCAGGCATAGATTGGAGACAAATGGACAATGTGTGGTTCCAGCAGAACATATTCATACCCACCCCAAGGAAGGTCATTGGAAATTCCGAGTGGGTGGGGGTCTCAAAAGCCAAATTTTTAAAGGAAAGTATGAAACTAAACTGAAATTTTCAGAGGGGTTGGGTGGGGGGGGAGGGGTCAAACCAATACAATATTACATCTTAAGGCAAGAAACGTGTGCTACCAGTGAGTGCTGTTTTTGGCCCCCAAAGATACTGGAAAAAAAAATTACACTCATCCATGTTGTCAGCTTATTGTTCCTAACCAATAAATTTTTAATAAGAGGAAGAAAATTGCAAACCTTGGAGGACTGGTGGCTGGTGGCAAAGTGAAGTGGGGTTCTAAAAACAAATAAATTCATGGAATTCAAAATGAAAGCATTCTTTAGTTAGTGGTGTAATGCTTTCAAGTGGTAATTTTTATTGCAAAATATCTAGACTGCGAGTAGTCTCTAATGCTGGCGATGGCGATTGTGGGGTGGGCGTCGCGTCACCTCAAAATTTTGCGTGCGCGCGTGTGTGTATTTCGCCCGCCCCACAATCGCCATCGCCAAAATTAGAGACTACTCGCAGTCTACAAAATATCCTGCAAGTTGATTTGACGAAGAAGAAAAATAATCAACTCACAAGTGGCGAATGCACAGTAAACCACTTCTAAAGAAAATCAAAGATGTTTCCCCTATAAATTAATCCAAATATATTTCACCAGTCAAGTTAAGGTTCCATTATCAACAAGCTTAATCTAATACCGTGACAATTTTAGCTCAATTTGCCATGTTATCAAGCTATTCAAGATTCAAATAGTACTAAGTGTTCGAAAATCAGGGAACCAATAACAATCATATTTGAAAATACATTGTAGCCCCTAGAATACCACAAAAGAATACAGGAAGCCACTAGACTACAGTCCCTCCTCCAAGCCTCTTTTATCTCTGAGAGAGGAAGTTTGCAACTTACCTTCCTTTATAATCCTTCACCTTCCAGTTTGCTCCTTTAGACAACAAGAGTTTAACACATTTTAGGTTTCCCTGTGTGAGTAAAAGTAAGCATCAGTAAGATCACACGGTTACAATGTTTGACTTAAGCGCAGCAAAATTCATGAGGATTGTCACAGGGCATTGGTACAATTTCAGACTTATCCCATCCTTGCCCTCAAACTTCAAGCCACGCCCAGAGAAGGAGGGCTACTTCCTTACAATAGTCTGTATAATTTCAACCAAAACAACATGACACTAAAAAGAAGACAGATTCTTAGAAAAAAACAAAACAGGACTCCACTCCCCTTCCCTTAGAGACTTGAAAAATTCTGGGTGGGGTGCCCCCTGGGGTATAAGAAACCCTACCCTTATCTCAGACCAACAGTATTCTTATTTGCTACCCCATTTCAGACTTATATTGTAGGAGTTAAATTTTAAACCCAATCTCAGACCAGAAGTGAAAAGGATTTTTTTCCTTCAGCAAATTTTCTAGTTATTACTCTAGAGCAACTATTGTTATCCACATTTCATAACAACCTGATTTAGATGAGCAAAGACAATCTGTTGGAATAAAATCATCTGGTTTTATGAGGTAGAAGGGCATACCCCATCTCAAACTAAAAGACCAATAGCGGCACCTCATTGGAGACTTGATAGGTCAAATTAATGGGACTCCATCATGCGGCATGTGTCTGTATACATGGATGTGGTAGTTCCCACCCCTCTCTCTCTTTGTCATTTTGGCCCACTCTAGCAAGAACATTCAGTTTTTCAATACCTGATAGGCTGCCCAGTGGAGGGGTGTCCTTCCATCCATATCACATGCACTAACCTGTTATAAACAAAACCACCACAATTTATAATTTAACCCTTTAAGCCCTGACAGTGATGAAAATAAAATTTCTCTTTACATTATCAATACTTGTTCAAACATTCAAGTGATGAGAATAAAGGAAGTGATCACCAAAGGTAAGATGTCTTGATATTAAGACAAATTCTCCTTACTAGTTTCATAAGAAATGTATGGAGAACTGTGAGGAGAATATGCATTTTTATATCAAGGCTTTAAGGGTCTTTAAGCCTTAAGAGTAACTTGCACCTAACTTCTCCTAACAATTTTTTTAATTGAACATACAGCTGTAAAGGTCATGAGAATGAAACAAATGGTCACCAAAGATAAAAATGCCTTGATGCTTAAACAAATTCTCCCAAGTTGTGCCAAAGATGAGGCAGTGCTCCGAGAATACACAAGTCATGTTCACTTGGTACTACAGCTTAAAAGGTGACCTACAGTAGAACCCTGTTAATATGACAACTAATTTTCAGACAGAGGTTTGATGGTTGTATGTTTGACTGTGGTATAAAACGAAAGTGAACTGTCAATTGGATTCTTATGGGTGATATTAAAAAGTATGGTATATCTAAAATGGCAAAGTTGCATATAAGCCACAAGCAACCCACAAGCATAAGGCAACTATGGTTTGGGGATATAACAACTCCTCCCTCAATTTGGATACCTTAGCATTTTTTCCCAGCACCAATGTAGAAAGAGACAATATGGACAATATTATGAACAACACGCCATGAGACCACCCCTGACCCACCAACCTTCCAATCTGACACACTAATCTGAGTCTAACCGTAACCACTGAGTGACTACTCCATATCCACAAAAAGTAGAGCAGAACTAGCATGAAATTCAAGTGGGTTTTATAAAAGCTAGGCTAGAACTCTGCTGGCCATGGCTGTATGAAAGAAAACAGCAAATATCCTTACATTGGCTCCAGCTTTCAGAAGGGCTTCTGCACAGTCAAGTCTGTCTCCTAAAACACTGTACACCTGACACAACAAGAAATGGACTACCTCACTCATATACAATAGACTCAGTGTTCATTAAGCTAACTGCAAAAACAGGGCTTAGATTAGTTACATATGATCAATTTGCAAAAATTAAGTTATAGATGTGTTAAATATTTTAATGTATAATTTTACATTCAAAAAGTGGATTTGCAGAAATTTTTCCACAGAGTGGGGATTAAAGATACACACCCAGATTAGCATATGAGCTTACTATACAGCAGCATTCAAGGAGATAATGCCGGGGGGGGGGGGGGGGTTAATTCAAAAAATTATAGCAGGAGTCTGATGCTTTACCATGTAAAATTAATGGTGTACAAGGCCACTGGGCTACAGGGGCTTTATACCCCATGCCTCAACTTTTTAAAGAGGGGGCTCACCCCTCCCTATTTCAGTATGAAGGAAGCCACGCCTCTAAGCCCTTTTAACGGTCCTAATCATGCCATTTACAGTTTACAATCACGAACACACAACTCTCACCAGTGGAGTGCGACCAAACTGATCTCCCTTGTTTATAAGACTTCTTTCATCTAACAGAAATGATAGAAAACAATGTTGTGAGATTTCAATACTATGGTCATCAGGACACCGAAACAGCTTAAATTCAGCAAGGATCACTCTCTCAGGCAAACAAAACTGGACTAGTCCAACAGTTTATCAGAATTTGTTCTTCTTTTGTCACAACAGCCCTTGTGCATGTTCACATCAGACTAGCTAATTTGAACCTGCAAAGCATGTAATCAATGAATTCCCAAAGCAGCAAAGTTGAAAAGAATACTCAGACAAAAACAGTTCCCAGTTGCCAAATGCTTGCAGAGAATCTCATACAAATGAGGCTTCTTGGTGAACTTTGAACTGGTGAATGATGTAAGTCATGCATAAGGCATATTGCTTTTGGCAGTTAGGTGCACACAATAAACATCTGGTTGCTTGTTTTAAGTGCAAGCTAAACTTGTTGCTTTTGATATCATTATGGTTTTCTGACAGAGCTGGTCTTTGACTCATTCATCCCATCTCTTCATGAATCTATCATGTGCTTTAAAGCTAGAGAATTGCAGGAGGGCACCATCTGTCAAAACTAGCTAAAACATTATAAATTACTGATGGACAGTCAAATAACTGTCACAACTTCCCCTCCAACCATTTTTCTGTCAGATGATTTAGTTCCTAATTTTGTTTTGTTATAGTAACTGCATTAGGATTTTTATTTCACAGGTGATGATCAGGATTTACTGCTGACCTCGAAACAGATGAAAAAGCAGGGCTCGAGACTAACGGTAGTCAACTAGTCACAGACTAGTAGAAATCCCGTTTTGGCTAGTAAGTTCTGCGCTTTCACTAGCCATTTTGGCTAGTAGAAATTTCAAAGCACTAAAGCACAGGATGGAAACCAAACTAAATATTGCTTCTGATGATCGGATCCCAAAAGCAAATTGAGTGAGCAGAAACTTAAACTTATTCCGTAGAAGGATATAATGTTTGTATGATACTTGTTTTGTCCTCTCAACGTTTTTCCCTACTAATTATTGTCTCAGGTGGCAACGTTTTCTCTGTCATTTCTAGGTTCGACCAAAATTAGTCGTCTTCAGAATGTTTCACCATACATTCCTTGAAAGGTCCATTAGTGCGTCTATATGATATTTGCCTACACGTTAGTAGGTTCACACAATTCTTTAGTTTTCTGTTATCAACTTTTTGCCATTAATTACTGTGTTCGTAAAATAGTTTCTCTTTCCAGAGTTTCTTACTACGTAACGTCTTCACAACGTTTCTACCTACGTAAGTAGGTTCGTCGATTTAGTCTAGCCTTCTCAACGTTTCTTTGTACGTTAGCACGTTCGCACGACATTGTTCTGCTCTTCCTAAGGTTTTCAGTGTGTTAGTACATTCGTAAGATAAGTCGACACTGCTTAGCGTTTCTCTGTACCACCTGTACGTTAGTATCTTCATACGGTATTAGTCTTGTCTTCTCAACGTTTATCCGTACGTTAGTGCGATTTTAGTTGTTTCATTTACGTTTCTCTGTAATTTATTGTCCCACTGTAATAGTTCAGTTTGTCCATTCGGCGTTCTTTCGTACATCACACACGTTCTTACCGAATTAGTTTTGTTCAATAACGTTTCTCCGTAAGTTAGTAGTTGCGTATTTTATTGGTCTCTGTATCTTGGTACGTTGGCAGCTTTTCTCCCTACTGTAGTGCATTCACAACCAACGTGTTTGATTTAACTTCTCAACGTTTCTCCGTACCTTAGTAAGTTCCAACCTTATTAGTTTTTTCTGCTCATTTACTAGTCTTCTCTTGTAGACATTTTTCCGTTCGTGAGTTGAGTGCTGTATCAGTCTCGACTTTTTGACGTTTCTCCGTACCTTACAACGTTTGTACAATGTCAGTCTTGTCTTCCCAACGTTTCTCCGTACGATGTACATGCTCACATAAAGTTAACTGTTCGAGTTATTTGTCATGATTTGACCGAAATGGAAAAGAGAGGTGTGAACTACCTCGCGCCAGGGAATTTGCCCTGAAGGCACATAGTACTTTACATTCCGCTGGTGAGGATCTTTAACCGTTGGAAAGAACAGTCAACATTCAAGTTCTTCACTCTTGAGATTACAGAGAGGCATGTTTACAGTATTTAATATGGCTTAAAATTACACATATTGAACACAATACAAGATTATGCAAAAAATGTCTGGCTATAGTGAAAATTTATTTCGGCTAGTGAAATCAAACCTCTCACTAGCCACTAGGCTACTAAGCTGAAAAGTTAGTCTCGAGCCCTGAAAAAGTTTATACCTTCCTGTAATAGTCTTTGAAGAAGAGGTTTGTTTCCATTGACAGCAGCTGCATGTAAAGGTGTTGGTAACACACCTGGAACAAAACAAACATTGCCACTCTAAATTATTCAACTGACAGAAATAACAGTAAAATTAAAGAGAAAGATCAACTCAAGTAACTTCATTACCATCTTGTGATGAGCCAGATTGTAAGTGGTTATCTGGACTTTGATTGAACTCATCATCCTAAAAGAATCAAATTTCTTTTTAGCAAAAAGTACTTTCAAATGGTTGTTGAGTGAGTTCTCTGTTAAAGTATATAGATTTTTGTTCTTTACAATTATCCTATATACTGTAATAACTCAATCTTCACTAGATAATTTAACATGCAATGCAGGTATTTTCTGGGGGGTGCACAAATGCCAGAATCTTGGGTAATATATGTAGCCGCCATGTTGGATTCGCAAAACCATAGGGATTTGCCCACCCCCTTGGTCATACTTTCTACTCTCCCCAATCTTCCTCTGCTTTTAAATCCAACCAGTGGCTATATGTCACGCCAATACTGAGTGTCCATTTGCTAAAAAAATACGCATGCATTGTATGCTACACAAGAGTCAAACCTCAAATGACATGAATGGAAGAAAATTGAATCAGAGCAAAAAGAGCATCTCTTTTCAGTGCAGGTACTATCTTTCACAGTGGGGAACGATTAAAGGGGCTGCAGGCGTCATAGCAAGTTTTATGTTCAGGCCTCAAAACTATCCGTGAAGTGCTTTCAGAACACCAGGATGGAGATTTATAAGGAAGAACAAAACAATGCACAGTTCCAGAAAATG
The DNA here is from genome assembly GCA_964030785.1 of Siderastrea siderea. NCBI lineage: Eukaryota > Metazoa > Cnidaria > Anthozoa > Scleractinia > Rhizangiidae > Siderastrea > Siderastrea siderea. The sequence continues at coordinate 7,114,871 of OZ034979.1, forward strand.
CATTTATCCATACCCACCCTATGGATGGTCATTGGAAATTCCAAGGGAGTGGGAGGTCTCAAAAGCCAACATTTTGAACATTTTTGAAGCTAGACGGGAATCTCCAGGAGGGTGGGGGCTCCAAACCATGGGGGAGGGAATGGATATTTTCTGGAACCCCACAATCAGTTCCGCAATTTTTCCAAGACATAACTTAGAGAAGACTTTGAAAACAGTGACCCAATTATTTCAATTTGCAATCCATTTCGATCCTCACCATTGACCCACAAACAACACACTGTTCATAGTTTCAGAAAACTAGCAGTCAGAAATAACACAGCCTTTACAATACCGGGACTAGTGATAAGTTTCTAGCTAGTAAGCCTAGGTCAATGAGTTTCTCAGATAAGAAAATGACGACACAAGCTTACGCTTGGAACAAAAAAAATGACTATAATAATCATTATCAATTATTGATAATGGTTCTTATGACTGCAGGTCATTGTAAGGTGGAGGTGGGGTTATACATACTGTGTTATGATGTAAAGTGGTACTGGAATTTGAGTCTGGATGAATAGAAAATTGTTACCACTAAAATGAGAGCTTTACTGTAGAGGTCATGTACACTCAGCTCTGGAGCTGCTTCTTTAACAATTTTCCACATTAAAAAAGTTTAAAAGAAAATGTGTACTGTACATGAATATGCTCCTAGTAGGTGATCATGAAAGGGTTAATTACCATTTTGTGTGGATTTCTGCTTCTTCTACTACTCATGCTATCACGTAGTGAAGTTTGTTTAGTCTAGGAGTTTCAATTTAGCTTGATGTGAGGGCTAAACAAAGTGGGTGGAAATATGATAAAATTTTCAATCAACTGAAAGTAGAGGACTGTGAGTACTTGAGTTCAAAAGGTGGCTCCACTTGCAGCCGATGAAGGTTCCACTTGCAGCCACTGGCTTCCGATGAAGCCAGCATTTTTTTCCTTTCTAATTACACAAAAGTGACAAAGGCCAGAACTTATAACTTGTAATTTATTACGATATAGTTACGATGTGCAAATTTAATATTTTTCCTTAATCACAGAGAGCAGGTGTCTTTGATCTTGCCTATCAACTTAGATAAATGCTACAAAGTATTGCTGTAAGTTCTCTGTAATAACTGCAAGTGCAAATATCTATCCATTCATGTGAAAGCTGTCACTCGTTTAGCACGGTACAAGTGCGCCTTCAGTTCCCTTACTGTACAGTGATGTTCAATTTTCTGTCACTTTTCTAGCATTCATGTACAAAATTATTATTTCAATATCTCAAACTTGTCATTACTCAATGTTAGTAGATCAGGCACAGGTGTACCTTTGAAAGACAAAAGAGCTTTCAGCAAACATCAAATCTTGATACAAATCAAAATTTACCATTTGCATCAAAGATAGACTGAAAAGAAATAAAACGTGCCTCTTGTCACAAAGTGAAGTACAGTCCAGAAGAGAATTGCTGTTAGTAGGGAATCACGATGCAACTGACAGAGGTGTTCATAAATGACAATTATTTAGAAGTTTTTGACATATATCACGAAAAGCATTATGAAATAGATATTGCTGGAGATATTACGTCATGAAAAAAATATAAACCTTTTATCACAATACAGACATGCCAATATAAATCAATACATTTGGAAAGAATTGCTGCAAGAAATATGCTAAATTTATAAGGTTACATTGAAAAAAATGACAGCAAACAAAAATAGAGATGCTTATTATCTGCAGCTCAAACATCATATTTATATTTAGCTGTCAAAATTATGCTTTAAAAGAAAATAGGCTGATGTTCTTATTCGTTCCTACTACTTTCTAAAGATCCAAAACACAGCACATACTTTTCTTTTATAGAATATCGTTCAATAAGTAAACGAATGTGTAAGCTTACTTTTCAAGTTATTTTAAGTCTTATGGTTCTCAGATTTCATGTGATCATGTTTACAACTTGACCTTTCAACATGAACAAGAAAATGTTCAAAACATTATACTTACACTCTCGCTTGAAGCCATCAGCGTTGATTAAAGACGTTGTTTAAATAACGTGAGACATTTCACGAAGAATACTTGAACGCATTCTTCATCACTCATGTTGTATCCATATTTTTTCGTCATCAATGAATTCGCACCTTGAACACTCTGATCAATCAAGTGCCGTTCAGCGTAACCAGATTTCAGGCCATGGCAACAAAGACGTCAAACAACCACCAGAAGTTTGTGGCCAAACATTTGTGGGTTTTTGCCGATGGCAAACCGCATATTGTGGAGAGATCTTCTAGAAAGATGTGATCAAGTAGGGCTGTTTATCTTTTAGAAGAAATCAATCTCAGACTCACAGAGCCTGGGAACGAATAAAAGAAGGAACTTCCGGTTACTCTTGCGCATGCTAACAACGATGCTTCTCCCTGGAGCTGTCCACGTTGTAATGCAGTCTCACTGACGCAAGGAAAACTGAAGTACGAAGATGGGGGGAGGCGATTTGGTAGGTTTTTTGCTAAAAATACAACAATACTATGTACTTGTGTGACATTTTAATGACTTCAAAGTAGGACTGGGTCATTAATTGATCGTTTGATTTATTTTAAACAGAATTTGAAGAAAAGCTGGCATCCACAGACACTGCGAAATGTGGAGAGGGTATGGAAAGCAGAACAGAAGGCCGAGGCAGAGGCGAAGAAAATCGAGCAGCTACGAAAAGAACTGGAGGAAGAAAGAGGGCGAGAAGATATGCAGAGATTTGCCGTAGATCAAGGAATAGCAAAGTAAGTCGAGTGATTCAAGTGTGAGGTTTTAATATGTGGGGTTTATGTGCTGTCAGTATGACGTTTGTTATACGTCTGTTTCTCTGTACATGTATATAAGGCTTTAAGTCTTATATCAAAGCCACGTTTTGTCCTTATAAACAAGAGGCTTTTATGCGAATGATACACGGTTCGAAGCGATGGGGTAACTGCAGAGTACCCGACCACTTTGAAGCTGTACCCCTAAAACAACTGGGTACGTGGCTACGCAGTCATTCTTTTCCCACGCTTTTCCCACGCTTCTTCACATTTAAAGAACAATAAATAGGCATACTGAATGTGCTCTGCAGGCTACATGACTGTGCGGCTTTGTGGCCATGTGGCTTTGTAGAGGTAACTGCGTCACTGCATACATGTACCATAGAATTCCAAACGGTAGTGGCCCCCCTTACTTTCAGAATTATCAGACCTAAGCGGCCGCAATTTTCGGGTAGTTGTTACTTTCAAGCAGCTAAAATATGTGAGTAATTGAAGCAATTCACTGTGAACACAACTACGAAATAAGCAAAATGTCACTTAAATCCTCATAAGACTTTCTTATTGATTCTTCGGCATTGTTGTTTAACACTAAGCTGCATGGCATTAAGGGGAACACAGTTTCTCTTTCAATTTATTATTTCCAAAGGATGAGGAGTTCTTTCTTCACAAAGACTTCACACGTACAGGGAATCTTTAATCCTCCTCTTGCCGCTCAAACTCCTTCTGTTACTTTCAGGGGGCTGTTACTTTTGGGAACTAGTAGAAAGGTCCAAAAATCAATGTTACTTTCAGGTAGCCATTACTTTCTAGAGACCATTTCTTTTGGAATTCTATGCTATCTCTTTAGCCACTGTTTTATACAGGCTTCTTCATAGCAGGGTAGCCACTGTGTCAAGAATTGTTTTGGAGTGGAAAGTCATTCATGATTTTGTGCCTCTCTGAGTGATTTTTGACACTGGATAAATAGTGTGCTGCTTTCTTATCTCATGGTTGCGATAGCAACTATGAGATATTGTAGTGGAGTTGACCACATTCCTGTGGTTATTTTTGGGGGCTGTTGTGTAGATTCGTTGATGTTCACAAGGTCTTCAGTATTCCCAAGAGAGGAACTTCACTGTACCATCGGGCTAGGTTGGAGATGCTTTCATTATTTTTAGGTGGTGACGTATTAGATAACTAGGGTATCTGGTGTTGTGTCGTTTATCAATGATTTCACACTTAATAATATTAACTGTGTTGTGGCAACATTTAAGAGAAATGGTGTTAGATCACAGCAAACAGTGAGGTGTTCTTAGAATAGGTTTTGTTAGGAGCACATTGTTATTATACTTGTGTTGATTATGAAGCATTCACAGTCAATGAGAACAGTCGATTTCCGGTTTTGATTACACAATGATCCACTATCAGTATGGTGCAATGTTTGATTTTTGCTGACTTGACTAAAAAAGGGATTCTGTGTTGGAACATTCAATTTTGAGTAAAATACTGACGTCATCCACCAGAAGTGATTTTTCACTTCCTTGGCAATGCGTGAAAGAATAGGTCTGTGGGCCCATAACACTGATTGAGATTACATTAAAAAAATTTCATTCAAAATGTCATAGACCTTCATGTACAAGAAGGTCTGCTCAAAAATGTGCTGACACTTTTTTTGTGTGTTTGTGTACATAAAGAAAAAAGGGAGAGCGTCTAGACTGGATGTATGCTGCTGCTGGCGGTAATCAAGTGGATCGTGAATTGTATCTACTGGGTAGGCCTGTGGATAAAGCTGTAGACCCCATGGAACAAGGCAAAGAAGAGGTACATTGTTCAAGACATTTTATTATGATTATGTGAGATGGTCATACAGTCTTGAACCTGTATTAAATGGCCACCATTTGGGAAACAGCTACAGCTGTATCTGACCGCTTAATACGTAACACATTTTTGTCTTGTTTGAAAAAGAAATCAGCAAAAAAAGAAAGAAAATTATGAATAAATGACTGACTTACTGACTGTCTTGATTTAAGTGTTGAAGTATTTAGCACTGCAGTAGTAATTAGGAGTAACTAAACCTTTGAAAGAAACATCCCAAACTGAAGATGAACATTATGTTAATTCCCAGCCTGTGCAAGGCTAACCTTTTGGCCATTGTGTGGCTCCAAAAAATATCCATAGCCCCACCACAGAGGGTCATTGGAAATTCCAATGGAAAGGGGGTCTCAAAGGCCAAAATTTTAAAAGGAAAGTATCAGCCTAAACTGGAATTTTCAGGGGGCTGGGGGTTTCAAACCAAAAAGACCCTCCGTGGGGGGCGTATGGAAATTATCCGGAACAACACATTAACATAGAGTGGCTGACAATCTCAACATGAGACTACCATGAAACAAATCATTCTATGAACCAGGAACCTGTAGATTTCAAGCAGGGTTTTAGCCAGAAAATGAAAACTGGATGTCCAAGTGGCACACTTCTTTTAAATTTTCTAAGAGATTTAAGTGAATTTTGAATGAATTTATCTAAAAAGGTGGCGTCCCCAGGATGCGTGGATCCCCTTCTAGCTAAAACCTTGGTTACAAGTCAGCACCTCTAATGACCCTGCCAAGTTGCCTTCATAATAATGATGACAACCAGGGAGGATTAGTAGTGTGCCTAGTTGTGTCATACTACAGAAACTGGGTTTAACTCCTCCAGTGAATGGCCTTTAGGCTAGTGAATGTGTTCGCTTCTAAGCCTTAGTCTAACAATTGTGTTAATTTTTTTTATTGTAGGAGATGACTGTCCCAGGGGCTTCCTTTATGGATGACGCTGGTGCCAACACTGCCAATGACTTGGCAGCCAAAGTGCGTGATGATCCTCTTTTTCTTATCAAGAAAAAAGAGGAGGAGAAGAGAAAAGAACTGCTCAATAATCCAGTGAAAATGAAGCAGTTGAAAATGATGCTTCAAGCTAACTTGGACAAGTCAAGCAAAAAGAAAAAGGACAAGAAGAAGAAGAGGGAGAAGGAGGAAAAGAAGAGAAGAAAAAAGAAGCATGCAGAACAAAGTGATGACTCAGATGATGACGAAAGAGAAATGGCAAAAGAAAGCAAGATGAAGAGAAAGGAGAAATATGGAGAGGGAAGTGATGATTCAGAAGATGAAAGGAGAGAAATGTCAAAAGAAGGAAGGAAAGCCAGAAAGGATAGACATATGCAGCGAAGTGATGAATGGGACAGGGATATGAGAGAAACTTCAAGAGGAGACAAGAACAGAAGAAAGGAGAGACACAGAGAGAGAAGTGATGAATCAGAAGACGATATGAGAGTCACGTCAAAAGAAAACAATAATAGGAGACATCCAAAAGAAGACAAGGAAATGTTGAATGGGACTCACAGAAGTCGTCACCAAGAATCGAAGAGGTAACATCAGCAACGAATTGTGTTTAAGTGACAATGTGATTTCCTTTACTAGTCTCCTCACATTTCTCATAAATTTTTAGCAGTAAGGCTTGCAATGAATGAAGTGTCTAACTTTTCTATGACTGTATCTTTAAGACAACGCAGACAAATAATCTCCTCCATTAATTGATTTACCGGTAGTAGTGGACTAACTAATTGCAATTGAAAAACAACAGTGTTTATGTCATAGTAGTAGGTCAAGCCATCTAAGATAAAGATGACTGTGTTGGCATACTTTGTGATGAGAGTTTTTAAGATCTTGTGCTGCTCCATGACTGTGGGGAGCTTAGTTCTCTGCAGTTTAGTATCTCTCTCTAATAAATCAGTGTAGGTAGTAACTGGGCATCCTCTTGATCTATCTTGTGGAGGGGCTCCCAGGATTGGGAGATGAAGGTTGTTTTGAGTGCTGCTGCCAAGCGTCTGATGTAGCAGCCATCAAGTTTTTCTTTAATTACATTAGTCAATGTCGACATCTGCATACCTTATGCCTTCTAGCCTGAGAAAACAGCCAACGTTTCGCAAGGTCGCTACTTGAGCCCTTGCAAAATGACGCGTCACTACCCACATGTAGGTAGTGCTTCTGATTGGTTGTAACAAAATTCCCTCACATTACAACCAATCAGAAGCACTACCTAGATCTGGGTAGTGACGTGTCATCTGTATGGAATTTCTGCGCTCGTTACTCAGATGTCGTTTTGCAAGGGCTCAAGTGGCGACCTCGCAAGACGTCGGCTGTATTCTCAGGCAATACACCTTCAGGTCAAATTTGCAGGTACAAAATGTCAAGAGAAATCTTGCATGCAATGGGCTTAGCAAACATGATCACTGTCTATCATGGAACAGACAGTGTTAAGTAGTCAATCATATTTATAATAGACTGCAGTTAATGTCTACTAAAAGTCTTCTATAAAGAGAGTTGTTTCTTATCTGAAAACCACTGTTGTTCTCAGGCAATACGCCTTCAGGTCACATTTGCAGGTACAAAATATCAAGAGAAATCTTGCATGCAATAGGCTTAACACACATGATCACTGTCTATCAGTGAACAGACAGTGTTAAGTAGTCAATCATATTTATAATAGACTGTAGTTAAGGTCTACTAAAAGTCTTCTATAAAGAGAGTTGTTTCACATCTGAAAACCACTGTTGTCCTTGCCTGGAGTTCAGTTCCTGTGTGCATCAGCATCATGTCTACAAGGGATGAGTTCATTTGTGTGGCCAGAGTGGCACCCTGTTGTTGGCCATCCCCTGGTTTTAGAACTTAATCTTCATATTCTCAGGATGTATTTGACCATTTCTTACTTGTATTTTGTTTTCCTTAAAGGAAAAGAGTAGAAGAAGAAGAGAGAAGAACACATCACAGAAATGGAGAACACTACGCTGACAGACATAGGTAGTTAATGTTGTTATAATAGAAGATGCTGCAGGAATTAGGTGGTATGTGGGGCAGAACGTTACAAGTGCAAAAAAGCTCATTTAAGATTCTTTTTTTCTAAAAAATTTAGTAGATGAAAAATGGTCAAGGTCTAGACCCTCCCTCCCCTCCCCCACCCCACCCCTGATGAAAACTCTTCACCCCTCTAGCACTAGCTCTAAATGTAAACATTATAATAAAGCCAACTCGTTGTCCTTGTCTAATTTTTTCACTTCTGCAGATCTCCTGACAGAAAAAGGCTTCATTTTCGATTACGCTCAAGATCACCAAGAGATAGGGAAAGAAGAGATGAGCGAAGACATAGGCACAACTCTTCATGTTCACCTCCAAGGGACAGACGACACAAGTCCCGCTCACCATCACACTCACCCCCCAGAAAATCACAGAAATCACCCTCTCCTGACAGAAGAAAGGCATGGCAAAATGGGGGGTCTGCAGTCACCAAGTAAGATTATTATACTGGTTTCCCAAACTTACTCAAGGTTTAAATGGCCTTACATGGGGGAAATAATGTAGCTTACAAGAATGTACACCTTAGAAGCTTTGTTTGAATGGTGGTACCTTGGGATTACATCCACAGACAGAAAGGTTAGAACTACCTTGTACAGCATAATATATGGCACCACAGGAAAGTACTACTCAGTAGCTTTCATTTGAATGGTCACGCTTAACTGTTTTATCCACAGACTCAAAAGTAGGAACCACCTTGTACAGCATAATAAACAGCACAACAGGAAAGAACTGCTCAGTAGCTTTCATTTTGCACTTAATGATTTTATCCACAGACTTGACAGTTAGAACCACCTTACAAGTGTATGAGCCATAGTACATTAACTGAGTCCAGGAATGAAAGGGTACAGTATGTTTTATTGGTGTCAGGGCAGAATGTATCTTAAAACTTGACAGAACATGGAAAATCAACAAGATAGTCTAAAACGATTTGATTGTGTCATCCCCAGCCTTTGCTCCAATATTATTTACTTAATTATTTAGTTACATATCCTTATTTCTTTATCCTAATTAGTTATGGCACTTTGGGAGACTACTATAACTAAAACTTTAACTCCACTGTATTGTATATTGTATATTTTGTTTGCAATTAAGTCTATTAATAAATAAAAAAAAGTGTTTTATTGGTGTAAATGGGCTACAAGTGAAGAAAAGAACTGAAAGGCTGAACAAAATAAAACATGATTGCTGATCTATGATCGTTTTTCGATACAACAGGCAAATGGATGCTGCAGAGAAAGAGAAGCGACTTGCTGCAATGATGGAGAATGCCAAGTGAGATATTTGACATGCCAGGCTTCCATTGATTTTTAAGTAGTATTTGAATGTTTTGTGCTGAAACAACTGACTATATCCCCTTTAGGAGTTTTCATAACACAAAGGAACGAATGAACGAACGAACGAGTATTATCTTATATGCTGGTTTGTCTGTTTAAGTGTTTTTTTCGTGAGGTACACTTTTAAAGAATTTGTCCATGGTTCCAGAAATATCAAAATGTTGTCTTGCATTAACTTTTGCCGTCATTCTTACTTATTACTCTTTGAAACACAGATGGAGAGATGAGCAGAGAGGAAAAAATGTCAAGCGATACAAGGTAAAGAACATTTTCATCACATATACCTAATTGAAAAAACATTGTCGCATAAAAAGCATGTACTATGAACAGTGCCACCCAATGGTTTTCTGGGAGGCGGGAAAACTTGCTCCTATTCTCAGGCACAGTGGAGACAATATTAACACAGGATACTCAAACCCACTCCAAAACCTTGTTAGGAGTGAAAATATTTTAATATCAATGTATGGAACTGAGTAGCAAGCGTTTCAGTGCTGTCTTCCCAGAATTCCATCGTGTCGCATTGTTGATGGTTTATACTTTGCACCCGACAACGTTTTATCAATCAGGTGTATACAACTAACAACTTACCCTCTTGTTTTTCACTTGATGTATAGATTTAAGCGGACAAAGTGCTCTTTTTCATTTCTCGTTTCCCAGTCATACACAGCAAAAGAATAGTAATAGAACTAAGTAAAACAAAACAAAAACAAAGGAATTCTTACTCTGCTAATAGGCAGTCCACATGGCAGGAGCTTAACCCTCTAAACCCTAATAGTGACAAATATGAAATTTCTCTTTACATTATCACTACTTCTTCAAACATTAAAGTGATGAGAATAAAGGAAGTGATCACCAAGGATAAGATGTCTTGATATTTAGACAAATTCTCCTTACTAGTTCCATAAGAGACGTACGGAGAACAGTAAGGAGAATATGTGTTCTTATATCAGGGCTTAAAGGGTTAGCCCCCAGAATTTTACTCCATTTCCCTAACGTTTCCCTTGTACCCATAAATGTACCTGAGTGGAGAGAGACAATGTGAAGCAAAGGTTCTTTTCTAAGGGAACATCACAATAGCAAGGATCTGAACTTCAGATAAAACAAATGTCAAACAACTACTTGACTCGCGGACTAACCAACTGACCCACTTTTATCACCAACACTAAGAATGTACCTGTAGTATGGCTCCTGTTATTCACAAACGTTGAATCTTGGCTTAGAGTTGAGCTCTCGTCTTTTGCAAGTTCATCAAACTTTCCCTTACCTCGGTCCATAAACCAATACTTCCCCAATACGTGACCAATACGGAGATCTTATATATCCCCAATATTTTTCTAATACAGGCCTTGCAACCAATATTTCCCCAATATGACATATAGGTCCATGACACGTATTTGTGTATACAGAGTTGTCTGTAACTGCGTGTAAAGCAACGCAAAAAGTCATTCTTCATGTCCTCTGAACTTTAAAAGCGGTTTTGTTGCCTTTTTTAGGAGGAAGAAGCAAGATTAGAAGCAAAAGAAGCAACGGACACAGATAAAAGTGCAACATTTTTGAAGTAAGTCGACCATCTACTCACTGGAATCTAACAGTGCGTTTGCTTTAGCTAGCTATGTCTTCCGTGTTTGTCTTTCGTTTGAAACTGTTATTTCATTTGAAGACAAGGAGCGCCTTTCTTAAAACTCCTATCTACGTTTCAGACCCCAGAAAGTTTTCAGACTTGAAATAGTTGTGGGCCCAAACAGTCGTAGCCGGGGATTTTCAGAAACAGGCCTCCAGGAGTGGTGGTTTATAAAACAGGCCACAGAAAAACCGGCCAAATCTTCTTTTGCCTCTGGCTTGGTTGTTTGAAGAAACGGGCCCCAGAAAAACGGCCCAAACTGTTTAGGAGAGTTTTTGGAAACAGCTCCCCCCCACCCCCCCCCCCCCCTGGACGCGGTTGTATGAAAAACAGACCGCAGGAAAAATGACCCGAACCACTTTAAAGAGTTGTAAGAAACAAAATTCTACGTGTGGTTGTTGAAAAATAGCCCTCCAAAAAAAATAACCGTACCGTTTTTTAGACTTTTCGAGAGACTGGCTCCTATGCGTAGTTGTTTACAAAACAGGTGCTAGAAAAATGGCCCAAACCATCTATGAGCTTGTTGGAGAAACAGGCCCCAACACCAATCTTAAGAGTTGACCTGGGTTTCCGTTTCTGTTCCTCTTTTTTTGTTTTTCCACTGCTAACTTAAAGTTTGTATGACAGCAAATTTACTATTGAATCCCCTTGGCTAAGTTATGAAAAAAGAAAATTCAAAGTGGACGCTAATCCTTGATTAATTTAATCCTGTCTAAAACAAGTGGGGCTAGTTTGTTTGTGACAATCATCTGAAATAGCGCGACCTATGTCTAGTATAAAGGGTTCCGCCGTAGGCCTAGCTACAAAAATCCCGAAAAATGGCCTAAAAATCTTTCCGGGATTTTCCAAAAATGTTCTAAAAATCTTCGCTTTCACCTGTAAAAATCCCATAAAAACTCCTAAAAGTCTCTAACAATCCTATGATATTAAAAAATTGGGTGACCTGTGGTGAAAATTCCATGGCTTTGGTGGGCTTTCTGCTAGCTCCCTCAGTCTCAGCCAAATTAACAAGCTCTGCTGAGCCCGCCATTTTGAACTCACGGACAGCAAGGATCTACGAATGCTGGATTATGGGTAAAACCGCCGACTGATACAGTGAGGGGGCATCAAAAAGTTTTGTCACAATCGCTTGTGGCGAAACTTTTCTAAGTTTCAAGCTTTTTTGTAACAAATAACCAAAAAAGCTTAAAAATATTCAACAAAACCTCTAAAAATCCCTCCAAATCTCTAAAAATCCTGTAGTTTTCTAAAAATCCCGTGAAGCTCTAAAAATCCCGAAAAAAGTCCGGATTTTTGTAGCTAGGCCTGTTCCGCCGAATCTCCAGCTCGTATCTTGAGTGGCCGTAATATATTTTACACCCTGAGGGAGGGAGAACAACGGCGGATCTAAAGCCCCTGGGGCTTTTCTTATTTCTCCTTAGAATGAGACTAGGTGTTCAAACATACAGGTCATGAGAATAAAGGGAATGATCACCAAATGTCTTGACTGTTAAACAAATTCCGCCAACTTGTGTCATAAGAAATATATTGAGGCCATTTAGGAGAATATGCAAGTTGATACTGGGGCTTAAAGAGATTAAAGCAAGTTCCCGGCCCTGTAACTATAAGTACATACGAATAATCAGCCCGTACACAGTCCCTTTAGCTGTAGTCACGTTTTGATTAATAAATCCTAATAGTATGTTCATTTTGTGTTATAATTGTTTTTCTTATCGTTCTAACAGGGACATGAAAATTCAGTCGTTTTCCTCAAAGGCGACTTCCTCTGTCAGTGACCGTATTCGCCGAAACATCAACACGGTCCAGCGAACACCAGCAGCACTCGAGTCTTTTCTGGGCAAATAACCAAACAAGAGTAAGATCCGAATAGAATCCGAGTGTCTTGCACAAGAAGTTCGCTAGACTACAGAGCCGGCGACAGTATTACGAAGACTGGAACAGCATATACTGGCAACACTCTGAGTCTTTCCCGGGTAACCAACCAATTGGGAGTCGGGTCCTTGTGAAGGCCGAAGATGTTACGAAGATTTACGAAAAGAGTGCGTGGGATTCCGGGACTGACGATAATATTTCGAAGATTACGAACACGGCCACCGGCAAAACTCGAGTCTTTTGTGGGGAAATAACCAACTAGGAGCAAGGTCTGACAGAAGGCCGAACATTTTCCGAAGATTTACGAAACACGTGCGCTGACCTTCAGAGACTGACGGTGGCATTACGAAGATGGAAACACCGTACACACCTGTAAACCAGCAGCACTCAAGTCCGTTTTTTTTTGGGGGGGGGGGTGAATTACCGACCCTTTTTTTAGTAATTGGATGTCAGGTACTACTGAAGGCCGAAGTGTTACGAAGAGTTACGAGCGGGCTACAGAGACGACAGGGCCACTCGATTCTTTTCTGGGCAAATAACTTAGCTGGAGCCTGGTCCGACTGAAGGCCTTGATAGTACTCGAATGGCTTCCGATCTCTATTGTCTAATTAGAGATAGCACAAGAACTCCGAACATTTCGACGAAAAGTGTCCGAAGAGTTACAAGTATGATTTTCCAATCAAAAATAACACAAGCCCTCCGCACTTTGCCATGAAAGTACCCGAAGAGTTTTCAACTCACATTGCCCAATCATAAATAGCGCAGTTGCCGCGAAAGTACGTACCCCAAAGTAACACGAAACGCCACGAAACTGTCTATAGGCTTTCTGCTTATTACCCAGTCCGAAATAACACAAGCACTCCAACTTTTTCGTTGTCTGCCAACAACTTGATTTAGTCATTCATCGCTTCCCCGACCCCCGACCCCCGGTTTGTGTTGTTATTTCCTCGTTTTGAGGGTTCCTTCACACATGCTTACACCAAAGCTGATTGTTCGGTGGAGATGCCAGCTGGGAAGGCGTAAGAAAAGTTTCTCATCAAACTTGGTCATTGTAAATAGTCATTGACTTCGTTTAGAAAACTGTTTATTTACCGCAGTATAAATTGGTTTTTACACTGTTAGTTACACCTTGTTATACAAAATAATTGAACTTTTTACAATGAAATTCTGTTTTATGTCCATGATGTTTATATAGACGAATCTATGTTTTTAAAAAATATACCTAATTTATTCAAACATTATTAATTGTTTCACGTTCAATCTTAAATTTTTTCCCTAACGTTTTCTCTGCTTTTCACAACATTCTTGTTCTTTGAATGAGTTTTCTTAAAGTATACTCTGGTCGGATTCACCGTTACGGATTAAATATCAAAGACGTAAATATTACGTCTGCTAATTTAATTCTTTTATTACATGTTTGATAAACTTTCTAGTGTCTCCTTTGAGCGGTGAGATAACAAGAGAAGCTGTACAAACACAATGAAAGTGAAAGATTTTGAGCAGTACTTTCCTGTGGTGCCGTTTTATATATTGTGCTGTTCAAGCTGGTTCTCCCTTTTGAGGCTGTGGATGAAATCCTAAAGTGTGACCATTTAACAAAAAGCTACTGAGCAGTACTTTCGTGTGGTGCTGTTTATTATGCTGTACAAGGTGGCTCTAACTTTCGAGTCTGTGCATGAAATCCTAAAATGTGACCACTCAAATGGAAGCTATTGAGCAGTACTTTCCTGTGGTGCTGTTTATTATGCTGTACAAAGTAGTTCTAACTTTCGAGTCCGTGCATGAAATCTAACGTCGAACTTTTGAGTATGAGTGAAATCCTAAGGTGTTAACACTTTCATTTGACTGTGTAATGGTTTTCCGTTATACAAGAACTTGAACTGACTGGTAAATTTTTCCTTTACTGTCCCCGCTGTTTTTCTTGACCATTTTCTTCAGCGTTTTTATCTTGTCGTCTTTCTTCTTCAAGTCGTTTTGCATTTCGCTAACTTTTGTGACCAGGTTCTGAATTTGCAACGTTAACGCTCTGATGTCTTCTTTGCAATCTGTATTTTCTTTCTCCTGCAAAACAGGAAGGATAACAAGAACCATTAATTAACCTTTCTTCCGGGATAAAAGATCGAGGCACCAAAGAGGTGCGCAACAGAACAGGACGAAAACCCGCTTATTTCAGTTAAACACGTTTCCACGTTAAATAAAGTGTCCTGTCTTATCCTTCAGTCATGTGACGACTGATTGGGTATGAAAAGCGGTTTTCAACTGAGTTTCGTAAAACCAAACCAAGGTATTCATTCTAGCCAATCGTAACAAACGCAAATAATGAACCAATGAGAAAACGGAAAGTACACAAGTATGAGATTGGATACGACCTGTGAATTTCAAACCAGAGCCCTCACTCCTTGGTGTTTACTAGTAGAGTAGGAAGCTAAAGGAAGGAAATCTGTTTACGACTTATGAGCGTAAAAATTCCGAACTGAATCTAAAGGTTCCTGTTATCTCCGAGAAAACAACAGTAAGTTTTTGGTTTTTATTTATTTTTGTTTGTAGCCTGAGAAAACAGCTGACGTCTCGCGAAACGGCTGTTTTCTCAGGCTATTTTGTTTGTTGTTGTTGTTTTTTTTTTTTGGACAAAAATACAAGGGAGAGAGGACACGGGTTTGGAAACTTTATTTCCCGTGTATAAGGCGTGGCCAAACCACAGAAAAATTTAATAGCAACACTATATTTCTTACCTCTGCCTTTGGGTCAGGAACCTGGGCTCTAGCCACCACAATTGACACCGTGTGGGCTTCTTTCATTACAGTGATCACAGGTTCCAGGGGAGAGTTGAGAACAAAGTGTCCGTTAATCTGTGGCAAGGATTACATGATCTGAATTAGTGTCCGCTGGGGCATATTACACATACAGGGAAGGGGGGATCTCGTTAAGTCAAACTTGGACCCGTCAACACTTAAGAGTTTTTGTGCGGTTTCTGGTCACACTATAGCACTAAGTTTGGGTCTCTATGGCAGAAGTCCTTTGTCTCTAAAGTGCTCAATAGCTTCCATTTGACTCTCGAACCAGATTAAAGTTGTAAATAATAGGCTATTTCCGAAAAGGTTGTATCCTCGTTTTCAACCAGAGACCTTCTGCACAACCCTTCATACCGTTCTCATGCATACAAATTCAGATACAAATAATATTTATTTGTAAGAATGTGCACCATGCCTCGCCTTGATAGAAAGGTGGATATTGTGTATTGGCTACACGGGAGAGGAGTTATAAAATAATCTTCTTCCCCTCCCCCCCGCCCCTTAAAAAAGTCCTAAATTAATGTCGGTGGCAGGATAAATCATTTCCCATGGATTAAGTTGATTTTACTCACCTCAACAATCAAGTCATCTACCGCGAGTTCGCCACTTCTCGCTGCCACCCCTTCCTCGGTCAGTGCAACTATGCGCACTCCAGGACGAGGCGGGGGGCTCCCTTCTTTACTCCACTGAGAAAACGCAGAAGAGGGTCGCTGAGGAAGGGGATTAATTTGTCCCATGTGAGGCGCCGAGCCAGGTCTTGATAAAATGGGACTTGCATCGGAAGGGACCAGCCCAGAAGGCTGGGTTACTCCCATTCTTCTTCTGAGGTTTTGTTTGTGTACCGCATGCCGCATATCATCCCCAGGTTTGTCCATGTTAACGCTGGAGCGAGATGTTCCCAATATTGAGGTTATTTCATGCTCGCTAGACCCAGAGGAATCAGGAGAGTGCGGAGTGCTTGTCTCAGATGGAGCAAATAAATCCCCCATGGAATCTATTGTGGTAGAAGTATTCACAATCGAATTTTGTCCATTTCCGTTGTGGAGAACATAAACAACTTTTTCCTCTTCTTTCGAGCTGTTGTCGTTTTGGCTCATCGAGGAGCCAGTTTTGGTGACATGAACCAGCTCTATGCCCCAGCCTTCTCCCTGCTCTCGGTTTAGAGTCACTGTTACAAGCTTGGAAGATTGAAGAACGTTTGCTAAACTGAGGCGGGGCGGATGCGATCTCTTACGAGCCGTATCATTGTGTTTGAGTTCACTGTTGTCATTCTGCTTGGAAAGATTGACGAAGTTGTTGCTATTGCTATTGTCGTTGTTGTTGTTGTTGTTGTTGTTATCATCGCGAAGGTAAGTTGGAGGAGATGAAGAAAAACGCGGAAGGTCTTCTCCGTCTGAAGACACATGCGAAGGCGGGCTTCTTCTATTTGTATTTCCACTGCTATGATCACCTTCTTTGAGGGCACCGAGTGTTTCTCCTTTGGCGCCGTTTTGCGCATAGGCAAGAAACTTACTTCTAAAACGATCAATCTGCGAGACTTTCCGCCTCTTTGGTCCTTCACCCGAACCGGAAATGTTCGACTCATCAACTGCAGTCACATTGCTGGGCTTCCTGTGGTACTCCTGGAATTTGTGTCTCAAGTTGTCGATCTGTGACACTTTGCGTTTAGCTTGTGTAGCTTGATTGACAGTTTGTAGGTCAAGCGCGTCTATTGAAGTTTTCAGCCTGCGGACGGCCTCTAAATTCTCTTTTTCCTCTGTTTCAGAGGGAGAAGAACTGGTATGTTGCTGATCGTTCAAAGTGTTCTTGACGTATTCAATGGAAGATTCGTTTAGACTGGTGATTGCTTCACTTGATGTCATTTCCTTGTCGTCATTCAGGAGAACACCCTGAAAATAGTCAACGAGAGTGATTAATATTCTTAAACTCCTTACAGCATCAATGCAATGCTAAGAAGACTGGTGATGAGAAAACAAAAGAAACAACAAGAGGATATTGTTCTTGTGTACGTCAGGCTTGCAAGTAGATAGCATTAAACGAAATATGTCTCATAGTTGAGCTCTTATCCAGACTAAATTGTGGTCCAGAATTAGTGACCATTTAATTTTAGGGAAAAAACGGTTCCGGGAAAAATAAGGTGGCATGCGCATTCGTTTTTCAGCGCTCTTTCCCAAAGGCCGCGATACTCTTTGGCCAATAGTTTCGCGGCTTTTTGAGACGAGGAAGTACTGGATAGAAGGTACTGCTGCGCATGTGCCAGTGACAAATCCTCTAGTGGCATTACTCGTGCATCGAGTGTTTTACTAACAAAACCACTTCATTTCCGTAAGGTGTATGGCCTGTTTCTCTGGCTATAAACTATTAATGTTATCCTACCCTGCTGACTACTGAAGCAAGGAAACCTTACAAAACTCTCCTTGTTACTCGGTTTGTAGAAAGATTTTTACCTCGAACTCAGCTAGCGTTAGAGTGAAAGTTCTCTGTTCTCCAGGTTCCCACCGAGACTGCACTTCAAGCGGGCACTCATCTGCTTCCAAGATGCGGCCAACTGCAAAGAGAATCACATCAGTCATGACTGAACCAATTTTTGTTATCAATCAAACATCCTCTTCACTTTTGCTCTCGAAAAGTAGATAACGTGGATTTCGACTTCATCCAATCGATACTTGATTTGGTGTACTGAGCAGTTTACAAAATGGGTACAGCTGAAAGCTGATGTTGACTTAACGTTATCTAGCCGAACCGGCTTCCCTGAACAAAACAAAATCCCGATGACCCATTTACAGTATAAAATACAAGAGATTTCTTGTGACGATGTTTATTTGATGCATTGTTTCAAACAAGACAGAAAATTTCTTGATGATCCTTCGGTAAAATAAAGCTAAATTTGCACGTTTTGGTGAGGTGACCAGGGTGAAAAACCTGAAATTTTGTCAGTACTGCTTCAAATATTATCCAATGGAGAAGTGCCCGAGAAGAGGAAGGTCAATTTTCTAGGCGAAGAAGGGTTCAGACTGAGATTTAACATACATTGCTTTGATATACCACTAGTTTCTCAACACCAATATTACATCAGTGTATCTTAATCGTTAATAAGAATTGTTTTGAAAAGCTATCACCCTTACCTTCTGAATCTGACAAACTCTCCACGAGGACAAACTTTTCTGGCGGCTCGTCGCTGCCATAACCGGACAAAATCATCTTCACGACTTCTTCAGCTCTAGTTTGACGAGAGATCTGCACGCATTTGTAGGTTGCCTGAAAGATAAGCAATGAAATAAGCCCATTTGATACAACAAGTACCTGGATTCTGGCTTGCTAAGATCCAGTATTATGGGGCTTAGTATCCTGCAAACAAGCTGTCCTTGATGGGGTGACACCGCGGCAAAACGTCTGCCCATGCGCTCACTTCGGCCATTTCCGGTTTCGAGCTTATGTTGTTCATTTTCATTCGGTGTGCTTTCGAACTGTCCGGGAACTGAATTCGCAGGAATGGCGCTCAAGTCCAGTAAGAGAAGAAAAATTCACCCTCGTGTGTTCCCGTTCTCCAAAAAAAAAAAATTAAAAGTGGTCATTTCACGTTGTTGTTTTGCAGAGGACGGAAAAGAAATGTACCAGAATGTGTAACGCACGTGCAGAGTTATTGTTTTGCTCATTAAAGCCTATTGTTTTTCGACGTTCTCGTTGCCGTCGCTGTGGTGGTTGTTTAAACTTCCTAATGCCACTATGAATGGCGACATGCGAACGTAAACTATCGACTTTCATGACGTTTTTCG
The DNA here is from genome assembly GCA_964030785.1 of Siderastrea siderea. Taxonomy (NCBI): domain Eukaryota; kingdom Metazoa; phylum Cnidaria; class Anthozoa; order Scleractinia; family Rhizangiidae; genus Siderastrea; species Siderastrea siderea. The sequence goes on from OZ034979.1 coordinate 7,133,920, forward strand.
CTGTGGGTGGAAGCCCGAAACTACGAGGTGCAAAGGTGTAGAAACAGATAAAACTATATTGAAGCTGCTCTGGATTTTTTAACCTTAAGTTTGATGTCTGGAGCTTAAGTTTTTCAAAATTCGCGGCCGGAACCCGAGTTTGTTATTCTTGCCAATAGTTTTCAATAGGGGAGCATTGACAAGAAGTAAAAATACAGCGCGTGCGCAGTGCATTTTGCCGCGGTGTTTGATGGGGTACGCCATTAATGACTTAGATAAGGCCATTTATAATCTATCATTTCGGTAGCTCAAAATTGTTTCATGACGTGATTCACGCCACAAACTTACCCCAGGGCTCAGAATTCCAGCTTGAACGCGCAACAATCCGCCACTTCTCATCTTCAAATGAAACCTGAAATATTTTGAGCGAACGTCAGCAATGATAAAATGGGGAGTCTACAGATGTTAGACGAAGTCGATCGACCCAATCATCTACTACCGTACAATAGCTTGTCAACGACATTATGCAAAGACAGTTGGGCATGAGAAGGATAAAATATACTAGTGCACGTACTTTGTGTCCACCCCTAGTGTGTTATTACTCAACTCCATATAAATGTAAGAGCACTGTTATTGTCTGCAAGCTGTTGGAGTTTATAACTGAACCGTATCGGCACCACGTTTCAACGTGCTGCCACCGGGGGAGGGGGGTGGAGAGGGCGGGAAAGGAAGATCGACCCTTTCACTCCTAGAGTCAGTTATGGAGACATTTACGGTGGTTCTAACTTTTGAGTCTAAGGATGAAATCCTATGTGTGACCATTCAAATGAAACCTCGTCAGCAGTACTTTCACATGGTACTATTTATATGTAAGTATTTTACAAAATGAAATTTGGGATTTGTCTTGAATTTTGAATTGAAGCACTTTTGGAAGTGAAAGGGTTAAGCCATACAAGTATGTGCATCTGCAACGGATTTTATAATGTATTTTGGTCTGAATTAGAGTACAGAGTTCTTAGCTATGAGCCGTTCCCATTTCCACCCCCTCTGCAACCAAAGTTCTGGGTGGTGACCGCCCCCGCGCCGTGTTGCAAATCAAGTTGCCACGAATACCGTGTTCACAGTTGTTTGCTTTATCCATGTTGTATACCGCGAAAAAAGTATAATGTGAACTTAAAACAGCTCACGTGGTTATGTTGTGTGACCGTTTCCAAAAGAGAGTTGCAGATGATTACTCTTGCGTAACGCATTCATGCAAGGTTGCACGAGCGCGGGTATTACCTTTTCAAACCGCCTTATGCCTGACTTTACTTTGTTACTAACACTTAAAGAGTGGTAATTATTGTAATTTAAGAGAATCAAATGCCAGCAATATCCTTATGCTTTATCATAGTCGTTCTTTTGTCCCCTTTTACACGTCACAATTTTGAGTTCCGTTTCCAGTTTTCTCTCGGTTTTCGCAATCAAGATGGCACCTAAGCTAGTTGCTGCGCGCGCATGTCATGCTACAGATCAAGGTTACGGTACACATCAACGGATGAGTAAACATTGTACAAAACTAGCCGCATACGCAAACTTTTACAAAAACAGGATTGTCAAGTCCATTGGCCAGTTTTCATAAGCCAAACAGACGGAAGTTAATCAGCGCGAAATAAAAGCGTCGAGTTTAAGTCACACTACCCTAAGATTGGTATCAAGCGTTTTTAATAGCTCTCAGTAAAAGTTCTTCGACTGAAGTTTCTCTGTTACTGTTTAATTAAACGACATTGTTCACTTACTTGGCTTCCCCTGTTGGTTGACGGGATTGAATCTCCAAAGGACGGGCGTCATCAGCTAGCACCATCATCTGAGATATGGGAAGACTGGAATCTAGTTACAACAGAGGAGAGTTCTTTTTTAATATTGTGACAGCCATGGTTATTCATTTAGGTTGGGGATGGGGAAGTGTTGTTTTCCCCCACTAAATCGCCCAATAAGTACTAGAAATATTTTGACAAAAATCTTTTCTAATATTTTTTACTTGGAAATACTGAGAACCAAAAAGCACTTTGTAAAGTAATGTTGGATGGCTTTCATTCTCGTCCCCAGAGCTGCCGGCGACTGGGCACGGCCAAGGGTCCTCGCCAAGGGTCCTCGTGCCCAGTCGTATCGCGGCTAAAAGGGCCAAGCGTCTCTGGAGACGAGAATGTATTGCTTTCAGTTGAGAAGTTACGTACGACGCACTCTAAAGTTGGAACCACGTGATATGAAACAAGGTTTGAGAGTCAAGTGTAACGCAGTATGGAGAAAAATGATTGTTGTCTAGACGATTTATACAGTTTCACTGGACAAAATTAAGCTGATAAATAAATAAGCAGTTTACCTTTCTTTTGAATTCCAATTTCCACTGCTATGTAAAAAAGATTGTAATCCCTTGAACCAGCATCACACTTAGCCAGAAGTAAACTTACAAGCTCTTTACTAAAAACCAATAAAATAATGATGTCATTATTAGGATGGTCCTTTCAAGCAAACAAATCTTGATGAAAGCTAAGTGTAGCAAAGAATAGTTTGGGGTCCTGTCCCCACTTATTCGTTTTCAAAAGTGTCGTCAGTAGCTTCACTGGTTCAGCCGAACACGTTGACTGAAACTATATCCACACCAGCGTTTTCGTAAGTTTTTTTAAAACTTGTCCAAACTCCCGCGTTTTTCTTTGAAAGCCCACACAATTGTATAATTCTTTTCCTGAGGGCCCAATTAAGCCGTTTCCACAGTTTCAACATTTAAACGTATTGAAGAAAATCTTCAATGAAATCGTTTGAACAACACAGTGACAACATTTCGCTCGTCGATTTTTGAGCGAATGTTGAAGTAAATGTTAAAACCGTTGAAACAGGCTCTAATCTGATATCCACAATAAAACGACAGATAACATTTTTTTGTCCACCGTCACCTTATTCAAAAGTCTTCGTTTTCAGTCCCCTTTCACTTGTCCACACTTAATCCATTTTCAAAGGCGGTCTCCATCTTTAAATTTCCACGCACTTTTTAATTTTTTGGGATCACTTGAAACAACATTACTTGAGAAAACAAAAAAGGTTTTTACTAAAAGGTTGAGATTCCGAGACTTTTCAGGCAATTTTCTTGTGACATCATGTTCATCTGCAAAGTAGACACGTGCAATATCGTGGCAAATGGAGCCTATGTTATGCGTTTAAAACGGCATACCTTGTTGTCTGGTTTGTGATTTCAACAGTTGTGTGCTCTGTATCAGATTGAAGCCCGCCTGTGTGCACATGAACTTTTCCCTGAAAGTGACGACATTTGTGAGGTAAATTCTTCTTCATAACTGATTGTAGTACAGTGGATTCTGTTGTTGTTTTCTGTTCTTCTTAATTTCTCAAATTTCCTCTCTTAAAATAGCCTGAGAAAACAGCCGACGTTTCGCGAGGTCGCTACTTGAGCCCTCGCAAAACGACGTCTGAGTAACGAGCGCAGAAATTCCATACTGATGACGTGCACTACCCAGATCTTGGTGGTGCTTCTGATTGGTTGAAAGAAAATTCCCTCGCGGCACAGCCAATCAAAAGCATTACGGAAGCATTACCAAGATCTGGGTAGTGATACGTCATCAGTATGGAATTTCTGCGCTCGTTACTCAGATGTCGTTTTGCGAGGGCTCAGGTGGCGACCTCGCGAAAAGTCGGCTGTTTTCTCAGACTACTCTTAAAAAGGTTGAAAACTATATTCCAACACAACACAAGAAAGATTCCACATAACGAAATTACTGTTCAACAGCGTTTACGACTACAGGTCTCAAAATTTAGATCCACGATTTTGAATCAATTTTTTCCAGCATATTTATGTACCTTTTCAGTGTCTTGACTCATTTCTTCGTTTTGTTCATGGAGTACCTCTTGCGGTGTTTTTCGTTCGACCACGTCCAAGCCTCGCGAGGAGAGAGTCCCTAGAAACAAAATAACATCGAAAATGTAAAAATCTATTGTAGTTATAGCGCTTGTTTTTGCATGGTTAGACTTAATAGCATATAAATTGGAGTCACGTAATATAAGGTGGTTCGGCTTACTTTTGAAATCCTAAAATGAGACCATTCAAGTACAAGTTATTGAGTAGAACTTCTCTTTGCAAGGTGGCTCTAGCTGATATGTCTACATATGGGTGAAATCCTATTAAATGTGTGAACATTCAAGTAGAAGCTACTAGACAGCATTTTCTTACGGTGCTGTTTGTTATGATGAGCAAGGTGGTTGTACGTTTTGAGTCTGTGGATGAAATCCTAAAGTGTGACCTTTCAAATGAAAGCTACTGAGCAGTACTTTCCTGTGGTGCTGTTTATTATGCTGTACAAGGTGGTTCTAGCTGCTATGTCTGCATTTGAATGAAATCCTAAAGCTAACCGATCAGTTAAAAGCTCTTGAATTGCTGTTTCCTGTACATGCAGTGTTGTTTATTTTCGTAAAAATTTGATGGCACAATTTGAATTTTTTAACAAAATACGGTCCTATTTGCCGCCTTAAAGTTACAGCTCATCTATTTTTTACTTTCATTTTGTTTTTCGCACGTTCTTCGATAACAAAAAAGACATCAGTTTCATTTTATAGTTACCATCAGGCAAGAGTTGCATGTCCAGGGGCCTGGCAGGTAGGGACCTTTTCTTTGTTCGTGGACTGGCCACCTTGTTATTTGAGCCAGGGGCATTTAGCCGAAATTGCCTTTCATCTGGAACTGGACCCCCGAACAGCTTTAATTCATGGACAGCGGCGAGAAGCTTGTCACGTGACGTTGGATTTGAGACACCAAGGCGATCTGAAAATAAAATGATCAGAGATCGTGTTTAGTATTTGTTTAGAATTGTACCGGGTAGGACTTGAAACTGAAGAAAGAAGGTCAAGGCTAGACCCCCCCCCCCCTCCCCCAAGAATATCACCATATCACGCATTTTTACATTTCAGTTAACCCTCAGTTAGCTCTCATCTCTAGAAGACGAAAAATTGATGCTTAATTTAAATCCATTTTAAGGTTGTTCTAACTTGAGTTTATGAATCGTAAATCCAAAATAAATGCGATAATTCAAACGAAAGCTATTGAGCAGAGGTAGTGTTTATCATGCTGTGCGCGGTGGGGGCAACGTTTTGCGCCGGTGGATTAAATTCCCTTGTGTGGCCATTGAAAAAACGAGCTATTGGATTTCGTTATCTATGCGTGAGAAAGGTTTTTAAGAGGTTGGTTTGTCTGTACTTTGATGAGAGATCAAGGGTCACAAATTAAACGAAGTGCCATAATTATCCGCTATCTTTACATATGATCTAAGGTGCAGAGAATGCGTAAACAAGATAAGTACTTCACAAATTGACGGAAGGCGATAACACAATAGGTCCCTCACCACAGTCGGCCACTAAAGGTCGCTACCAAGCTTCTTTAATCATACATCAATATTCAAAAATGCATTTGAATGATTTTAATGGGAGTGATTTTCCACAACCATGGCATGTAAAGGCTAGTTTAGACCCAGTTTTGTTGGCGCTTTCATCGTTTTTGTAGAAACTCATTTTTTCAAACCTTCGGCGCTCAGCCTAAACAGAAGCGGTCCCGTTTTCTTTGATACCGTTAAACCGCAATGTACTCCTGGATCTTTCAAACTCCCACAATCTCCAAACGTTTTTCGTTTCACTCGAGTTGTAGAGATACATGTAGCAAGCGTTTTGTCTATAGCGTGACGTCTCTGTTTTTCTTGGCGTTCTATCTTTGAAAATCCGCTTCATTCACGGAATTTAGTCTGTTCTTTCGTCATCCAAGCACTCAGAAACAATCTCCGTTACCTTAGTAACCAAATGTCTAAAATTAAAGTATCAGTCGACTGTGAGGAAAAGAATCCTAGCGAGAGAGAATAGGCGTTTTTGAAATGTTTTAGCTGTTGGTTATCTTTCGGTATCGAGACCAAATTAATCTTTTCAAGATGTGGTCTGCTTTCCCTGTGACTACATCGCACAAAGTACTTGGCAAGGTTAAGGTAGGTTTCTCCCAGTTTCGACCTCATCAAACTGAAAATAACACAGCTTGTACGCCTGTGTACAAACCTAGTTACAATTTGCGCGTTGAATTGCGACTTAGTATCGTTTGTACTCCCGTCTTTGGAAACCTCGCCTTCAGTCGAGTTGTCTTGGGTCTGATATCAATACTGGCATTCTTTGCTATTAAAATTTCTGTAAGTTACCTATCTGTTTAAGTCTCAAACTCGTTTTGTATATAGTAGAAACAGGAAGAATTACTGCGGTATCGACTGATGTTAACATTTCAGTGGTTTTGGGAAAACAAAATACTTCAATCTGGAAACTGCGGAGCGGAAATCAATTCAGAGTGCCGCAAAATATCTTTAGTCAATTAGTGACTTTAGTTGCAGTAATCCTGCTATGATGGCGTGAGAGAGTTTAGACTTGTAATTTCTTACCTTGTGCTAAGCCACAGTCTGAGAAGAAAATGCTCATCTTTTTAACGAGTAACAATCTATACAAGCTAAAGATGTCTTCCAAAGTCCCGTTTGAAGATATTTGTAATCAATTCCAGCCAGATTCCAAAGCCAGATTAAGATTTCACTCAAGAGCTATACTAATCAGCGAGAAACTTGATTCCAGTGGAATGCAAACGAAGCAATTCAGCACAAATAGAGGGAACGACAGAGCCAGAAATACTGGATACTTGAGTTCTGTGTTTTCTCACGGCTAACTTCTCTTGCTTCCATGTCAGCATCTACTAACTTCTGAACTACTTTTATCACAAGCATCACCGCTAAATGATTTTGATAGTTCCATTGTAAAGCTTTTACCGGCCTCTTTTGTGATTAACTCGGCTTATCCAAAGGCAAAACTGACACAGCCGAAAGGCAAATTCTGGCACGTTTTTAGTGAAACTCTGTTCTGAATTATTCTCAACTTACTTCATTTTTGCCGTCCGTATAATAAGTTTAAAAATATGTGATATCTTCCTGTATCGTCGGCTTGGTTCGTAAATTGTAACTAAGTCACGCGATCATGTTTTTGAAAGCCCGCGATATCAAATTCCGTATTAAATATTAACAGGTTAACTAGTATTTTCTGGTATGCGATTAACTAAACCAGTCGTATTGACCGTATTCTGTTGTTCGAACCCGCAATATCAATTACCTATATTCAAATACTACATTTTCAAAGTTTGATTTACTGGGAGATTCCAATTTAATTAAATATCAATTAAGAACTACGCTAATTCTTTCTTATTTGCCGATTTTGTATCATTTCAATTAAAGTTGTGGTTGATTGCTCAATTCCAAAGAAAAGAAAATCATGAAAAAGAACTAAATGAAATGAAAACTTTCCCTCTGGGCAAAACAGTGGCCTGAATCAAAAGTGCAATAAGTTATAATTTCTCTTTCAAATGCCTTGTGAAGCACCATAGACTCTATGGTTAGGTTTGCAAAATCATCAGACCAAACTTATGCGGAATAAGTTTGGTCTGGCGCTTTAGAATTTCTTTTACTGTTATTTCCTTTATCGCTTCATCACCGGCTCCGTCAGGTTGTTACTGCAAAACTATTCAGTAAAATTTGATTCCGATAAAAGCACTATTGAACGTGATGTCTAAGGGAAAGGCTAATTTTAAATGGCTTAAATTTGTCGAGTATACAACGGAAGCCCTTAACAGAAATACAAATCATTTTCAATCTCCACAAATAGCTGCGGATCATTTTTTTTTTGTTTTTGTTTTTTTTGTTACAAGAAGGACATCCTGCTTACATTCTCAGTGCACAGCAAGTACCTGGCAGAATTTTTAAATATTTCTTAAGGTTAATCACTTTCCCAAGTAACAAAATCTAAAGAAGTGCTTTGAAGACAAACATTCATTTGAATAATATAGGTAAGCATCCATGGTTTCTTTCAATTTCAAGCATATTGGCTGAAAAAACTAAACCGAAGGGTCTGTAAAATTGACTCATCCGTTGGAAGAAAATAAAGCATTTATATTTAGATACAATGATAAGTTAGATTTGCAACGTAACGTAAGTTAGTAAAGAACGTTAATCAGAGGGCGGCAGCAACCAAAATGCGGATGATGGATGATAAAAACATCATCAATCCGGCTAAACGTCCCGTCTTTAATTGTCATAAATCTGAGTCTTGTAGAGCTCCAGCGTTTGATACTCATGATGTAACTACCTCTAACGCACTACAACTTATTACAAACCCCCCGGGGGGGTACTCCCTTATATGGCCTATACGGGGATGTGCCGCTGGACAGGGTATGGTTTTTGGCCTCTCTGTCCTAAACAGGGTATGTGATTTCGTGCGAGTCTGTCCTAAACAGGGTATATAATTTCGCGCAAGTCTGTCCTAATTATAAACAGGGTATTGCATGACCTAAACAGGGTAATAAAGTTGAGTGTGTTGTCCTAAACAGGGTCAGGGTTTCAAACCCTCAGCGGCTCACCTATACCCAAATATGGGTCGAGTACCCCCCCCCCCCCCGGGTACAAACCAGAAACATTGGTGGGCAGTAGTAAAACTTAGGATAGGTAATCATAAGCTAAGAATATTGAAACTGGAAGACATTCCACTCCTAAACTCCCTGGGCATCTGAGAATTTGTCAATACTGTAGCTCAAATGAAGTTGACAACGAAGTGGTACACTTCCTCTTATATTGCAATAGATATGACACAATTAGAAGTCTTTAATGGAAGATATCGTTAGTAAATATTCATAAATATTCATATTCCATATGTGTATGTAGTCAAGTCAATAACTTTATTTGACGTTTCTGGTTCCAATTCTTCCTGTTCTGAAATAACGATGATTTATTCATGCTGGGGTCAGATCAATCGTTTCGCACTAATCAATCAGTGAGATTTCGCGTCTTTTTTTAGCAGGAAAAGAGCACACGGTAGTATTTCAGTTTTATCCGCTGCTTAGTGTTCCTTTTCACGGATTTATGCGCGCGTGAGTCACCCGCGCAATACGGACTTAGGCCCAGTTCAGACGCCGTACCTCTCATGTGCCGTACCAAGTAGTACGTAGTTTTTTGGCAGTTGTACGATGTTCAAATGATTTTTTTTTTGACAGATTTCAATTAGGCAAGCCAAAATCTCAGGGTACGGCAAAGCTTGCCGCTTAATACGACCTAGGAGCGGAAATGTATTTGGTACGGCACATGAGAGGTACGGCGTCTGAACTGGGCCTTATTCTTCTTTCTTTGCGGAATGAAGTCATTGTATTCGAGACCAAAATGAAACGAAATGAGTCCTGAATTCCCGCTAAAGCACTGAATTCCTTGGCGGGAATTCAGTTAAACTAGTTCCCTGAATTCCCACTAGCTAGTACTGAATTCAGTTCCCGCCAGGCTAGTCTACCAGATTCAAATTTCAAGGTATGGGTGATAGAAGGTGTGTGTAGAGACGCAGCACTTTCATATATAGATCTTTATACTACGTCAGGTCATAATACGCCGACAAAAATAGAATCGGAATGTTTATCTTTCTGCTTACATTCTACGGTCACGTATTTTCTTCTTGTGGATGGTAAACGAAAGCAATAACCATGTCAGGAATTTGACGTTTGCGCTTACAAATGTTTTCGCCTAGTTTACAAAATGAAATTCATCAGCTAAATGAAGTTTCACAAGATGTTAGGGTAGATGCTGTCTTTTTGGCGGGCCGAAAAGTTTCTTTCGGCTATTACGACGTGACCTTATAGAGGTCTATAATGCAAAGTAAATAAACATATTTACCACACACAGTGCAGACATTTACTTGTAATGGAAACAACATCACAGGAAAGTACTGCTCAGTTGCTTTCGTCATTTGAATGGCTATCGTTTCTCTATAATTTCATCCACAGGCTCAAAGGTTACAACCACCTTACAAAACAGCATATACACAGGACCACAGAAAAGTATTGCTCGATACGCCTTGATTTTGATGGTCACACTTAATGATTTTGTACATAAAGTAGAACCAAGCCAAAAAACACTGAAAAATCGAAGTTAGGTAGCCACGCGGTAGTAGAATATTTTGTACCACAAAATCTGACCAAAGATGCATGCAATAACTGATTCTTCGTTGTCCAAAAGATGCCGAAAGCAGCCGATGTTTTGTGAAACACCTTTGTCTTTGTATCTCATGGCGTGATGTTATAAGCTCTACATAAACAGTTGAATTCTGTTTAAGACTAATCCAAAGCGATAAAAATCGCAGTAATTTGATTTATTTATAGAGAAAGTTAGCGTGATAAACTAAAACAAAGTATTTTGAGCCTTTTGTTGCGTGAAAAAGGCACTCAAACTAAGCCAGTTTTAATCCATGTATTCATTTAACATGTTAGGACCGCACGAACATGCTGACATGAATAATTATTGCCCTCCCAAACCGTGACGGCTTCCCATCGCTAGTTTAATAGCCGTGTATGACGTCTATTGAGGTAAACAGAGACAAACAGTTTGTGCGAATATTGGTCAATTCTTTAAGTTTTTAAACTCCTACTAACTTCTATAAAGTTTTGCTGTGTTAGATTTTAAAGATATTTGAATAATATTTAATGGCTGAATAAGTTGAATTGAATAGCTAAGCAACTCTTTATATAATCCTTGTAAAAGATACTCACCAAGATACTGGTTTGTCGTCTGAAGCAAAACTTTCCCGTCTACTTTGTTGTCTAGGAGGAAACGAAAGGGAATTTTGTCTTGTTTTGTTTTAACAAATATAATAAAATTTCTTTCTTGTTTTGAGGTTACTCAGGCGAATAGACCGCACAAACTTCATCCAAGATCAGCACATACCACGAAAATGCCGCCAAAGTTTTGTCAATCCTTTCTGTTTTAGCCATCTGTGAACTTCTCTCTCGTTCCATTCATAAACTGGGTGTCTTTGAAGCCCTTTTTGTGAGAACATGTTTCGGCAACGAGTTCCTATGAATCAGCTAACCACAATCTTTCAGTTGTACAAAGAGTTTCTTCACTGCGTCTTGTTCAATGGTTTAGCTAGTCACGTTAGATCTCTTAATATATCGTTGCGTGTCTTTATCCAAACAAATGCACGTCCTTTGAAATCGCTTTGTCAAATCGCAAGTCGTTCCGTGCTCTGGTTCTTTTCATAACCATAAAGCTTATCACTGCTTAAGGAGCTATTGATCCGATTTGTAACTATGATCTATCGCAATTAAAATTCATCCACCGCACGTTTTGAATAGCGGTTAAATCGACTTGGCAGGTCTAAACAAAGGAACAAGGCTTTGCTTAATTGATACGGAAAATACATCCGTGTATTTGTTGATCTTTCCTGTTGGTTATAGCTTAGCTTCATAGCCTCGGGTAAACTTTATATGATCAGCATGTTGGAACAACATGCTTTGTCATTCTACAGTTATTAATCAGACACCAATATTCACTGGTGCATGTACTGTACAAATAAACTGACACGATTTTTCTTTATCCATTTTACCTTAAAATTAATTCATTTTGAGAGATCGGGTCTGTTCGCTATTAAAGAAAAATACAAACAATCGATATAATGGACTTTTGCCTCACATCTCGTTGACACATGACCTCCGCCCGCATTTTGACGCAACACGATGACGCGGTTTTTTTACAAATAGCTACTTTATCTTTTTCTCACCTAGGGTTTAACAACGTACGCAGAAAAAAAGATGGCACTTAGGCATACAAAATGACTTAATGATGGACGGAACTTGATCTCAATTAAAATTCTCAACATGGTCCAAGTTGCAAGTTGTAACAGCGTCATTAACTCTGGCAACAGCGGAAATGAATCACATGTACAGTATTCTGCTTAAACGACTTGAACGAGTTCTGCATATTTAACTTTCGGCCGTTCTGCTTATTAGAACCAAAAAAGTAATATGAAAACTACCATAACAGCTGTTGACCATTGCAAATGATGAGGGCTCATTTTGATAAGTTACACATTTCTAGTTCAAGAACCACAAAACAATTAATGTCACTCATGGGGCTGTCAACGGCTTATTTCTTAAACAATATTCTCTTGTGTTTATCGACAATTGTTTATCTTGGAGCTACATTGTTTTGGGAGTGGTCACGTGATTTTTGTAATCGTTAACAACCTGCTATGTTATCATATATGTGTAGATATATGTTGATGTATGCAGATAAATAACTTGATGTTACTTCAACGAAAATCTGTTAAGTTGACTCAGTTTCTGTTAGTTTATTAAGTGGACTGCTTGTCAAGCAACAAACTGCCAAGTTAACTATTTGTCAGGTTAAGAGACCAGGCCAAGCGGATTCATTTCCATTCAACACCGTTCAATATAGTTGAATTCGGCTAGTTAAACGTGTTGTTAGTCTGCACGCAGATGTCTTTTCCTTTGCTTTTCCGTGTGAAGCAAAGGAAATAGGAGACGTCTGCATGCAGGCTACGTGTTGCTGGGGTACCTAGTCCCTCTTGTATAATGTTAAGTCAAAGTTTGATCTTCATGAAACATTCCTACCGAACAGAGTTGTATTCAAGGACACTCAACGAGAAAATTGAGGTAAAATACTTCAGATGACGGTTTCCTCTTTTAAAAGATTGTTGTAAGGTTTTACGTAAGCTAAAAAAGGTTGATCTGTTCGGATTCTTAAGCTGAAAATTGAAGTGGCAGAAAATTTTCGGGAACGGACTCTTATTCCCTGAATTTAATTCCGAGCTGCGTTTAACTTTCCGAAAAGGCTAGCTGACGTTATTTCATTTGTTAACGACACATTTGTCTGCTCCGAAAACAAAAGGAATTAATTTTACCATGTTAGGAAAGATTTAGGTGACATTTTGCCAAGGAAATCTTAAGATTCTAATTACAATTAAATCCTAACTTCTGAGGCGATTTAGGTCTTCCGAACAGATAGTTCACCGAACAGATCGGTTGGTACCCTGTTGTAGTCAAAATGTTGGATGATGTGAAAACCATTTGACCAAAGCCAAACAGCGTATTTTAACTGACTCAGCTATTATTAAAGTTCAAGATGTTTTTTGTCGGCTTATCACCCCCGGCAGCGGCTCCCAAGTGTTAAATATCTGTTTCAGAAACAATCTGATAATTGCCTGTTAACTAGATAACAACCTTTTAACTCTGTGAAATTGTACTAATCTTTTAACTAAGCTCTAAAAGTTGTGGAAGAGAAAAGTTGGTCAACCAAGCAAACCATGAAATATATAAATTATGCGGATTATGCGCCGTTCCTGTAAATACTTTTAAAAGAAGTAATTTCTTGCCATTTTATTCAACACTTCCTTTTAGCTGATTCAAAAAAGCTTTTTTGTTGCAACAATGCAGGGCCGGGTAGCCCACAAGAAAAAGTCTCTCTCGTTAGCCTATATTTTGGTGACATGATCGCCGAGTGGTTTTGGCAAATCGCTGCAGATATTTCTTCTTTTGTTTGGCATAAGAAAAGGCCTGCATTTCTAAGTAACTTTGTTATTGCCAGTGAACGATTGAATGTGTGTAAGGTTTTTATAACCATTCAGCCTCAACTATACTGCCGGTTATGTGATCAATTTTCTTCTCTTGTGTGATCACCGGCTCAAGCAGAACGGGCAGATCCCTCCTGGCGGATCAAAGTCCTCTGTGCTAGCTTAAGCATAGCCCAAAGTGGCCTATGGTCGCTCAAAGTTCCCTAAAGTTGCCCAAAATCGCCGTCATGTGTTTAGTCGAAGTTAGCGGAAATCACCTTAAGTGGCCGCAAATCACCCAAAGTCGCCTAAAGTCACCCAAAGATAGCCACCGTTTTTGGACGAAGTTTAAATCGCCTAAAGTCGCCAGAGTCAACACTACTCCCAGAGTCAACACTACTAAGCACGGGCTAAATAGTTTCAGGTACTTTGGTCCAAAAATCTGGAACTCTTTAAACAATAACCTAAGAACTTCTCGAACACTAAAAGAGTTCGTAACACGCATCAGGAAAGTGACTTTTGACGTATGTAATTGTACCCTTTGTATCTCTTAGACTAAAGGTGATCTTTACTCTGGATGTAATTAAGCAGCCTATCTTTCAGTCGTATGTATATATTTATATTAGTGAACTTCATAATGCCATCAATTAATTATCTTTATATTTTTTTTATTATCTCCGAGCTTCACTGCAAACATCTTTCTTTTTAGTATTGTATTTTATTTATTTTACTCGATTCATTAGCTATCTAAGCTAGGAGCCTAATAAGCTCCATAATTTCGAGTATAAATAAATCTATCTATCTATCCCAAATCTACAACGACTTTATATAGGCCCCAGAGTAGGCCTTTCGCTGATTAACTTAATAAAGGTAGACGCATGACTGCCCAACACGTCGATTAACATTGCCATGATGTTTAACGAAATATCGTAACTTTTCGCGAATGTCGAATTACTAAACGTAGATTGAAAGCCCTCATTGCAGTTTTGTCAGAATGGCCCGAAAATCGCCAACTTTGGCTTTTAATCCACTGACGTCATTGCGCGTAACACGACTGCCAATTGTTCCCGCCTTTGTTGTTCTCTTTGCAAACGCGGCGTGCGCATGACTAGGCTTCCGCCAAGTCTAGCGTGAAATGAAAATAGCATGACATTTCCGTGGACAGTTCAACACAGTCAGAAGAAAAAGTTTAGCATGGTCATTAACTGCGAACCGAATTTATTCAATATCTGAGCATATTGAAGCAAGTGCATAGTACAGATAGCCTGCCTAGCTACTGAAACCACGTTGTTCATTCCTCAAGGAGGAGCCGAGTAGCTTCTATCAAGTACAAATTGGACAAATTGTCCAAACTTTACACTTGCAAAAACTTTAAAAAAATAGACCAGAACCTCAGGAAAAGACAGACCCTGATTAGCTATTATTTGAATGCAAGGTCATCCTGCAGGATTTCAGTCACAGACTCAAAGGTTAGAACCACCTTGTACAGCATAATAAACTGCACCACAGGAAAGTACTGCTCAGTAGCTTTCATTTGAATGTCACACTTCAGGATTTCATCCACAGACTCAGAAGCTAGAACCACCTTGTACAGCATAATAAACAGCACCACAGGAAAGTTCTGCTCAGTAGCTTTCATTTGAATGGTCACACTATAGGATTTCATCCACAGACTCAAAAGTTAGAACCACCTTGTACAGCACAATAAAAAGCACCACAGGAAAGTACTGCTCAATAGCTTTCATCTGAATGGTCACAGTTTTGTATTTCATGCACAGATTCAAAAGTTAGAGCCACCTTGTACAGCCTCCACGCAGACGCCTACTAATACTGACAATAGAGTGTTTCTGTCGATGAACTATCCGTTGTTAGTATAAATCTACTAGCGTTCTATCACTGATGCAGTTGTTTGATTGGCTACGCTACTCACTATCTATTCTGTTGTAGATAGTGAGTGAGTGTTTTCCGCGCGCGGTGTGACCTATTTATATCATTTTTCAATAAAAGCATGTAGTGTCTGCTGTTAAGTTTTGAACGTCTAGTAGATTTATACTAAAACAATTAGATTATTCGCTCTCGATTTCTATGCGTGATAGTTGATTCGGCCTTCGGCCTCATCAACTCTCACGCGATAGAAATCTCGAGCTCATAATCTAATTGTTAAATAGTCGGTAGCTGCTCACGGAAATTTGACGCTTTTAAAACAAATGTTAGCTCCCGAAGCGAATCTTTAAGGCCGTTATGTCCTAGTTTTAATGCATCAGTCAATTCCAGCTGCGCCCATCCCCCCCCCGGGCTAACCCCCGGGCATTAGCATTTTTTTTCTCTCGGATGGCAAATTCCCGGGGGTGGGGACACTTTAGCTGCCAAATGCCCCGCCGTGTGGACGAAGGAAGAGGGCAAATGCCCCGCCCCCGGGATCGTACGTCCCCAATCAACACTGCAGCAGTTTTCATTCATTGCACAATAATACCACTTTCAGCATTTTTATGTGTGATTTTTCATTTCTGTAGGCCTACCTCTCCGTTTTCTATTGTTTGTAACGGCACTATCCGATGTTAATAAAGTTAGTATAAATGCCAAGTGATGATATTTTAATACTTCACAGACAACAATACTACATGATAGTTGATTGTTACTTTAATGTTTTTTTTTAAACAGTTCGCTAGTAAACAAAAATCTTGACATTATAAAAGTCTGTTGTAACGTCATCTGTTGTGAATATTTTAATAATATGCAAAAGTATAAAACGACGATCCCTATACACATGTTTAGAATTTAAGAATCATCGCGACTAAATTTTATTTAAATCCTTAAGAAGAATGCGTACGTCGATTCACGTTGATCGTTCCCGATCGATCTCGCTATATTAAGTGATAGTTGTGCCTTGATGAGCAATGAAGAAATGCATAAAATCGAGAAAACCTCCACGAGTTTGCCCAGTCCTTGGAAGACGATCCAATCTGCGACGAACTGCTGGTCCTTTGCGATAAAATCCTCCATGTTTGGATTTCGAGTCGGAAACCACATGTGTGTCAAAAGCCCGGGGGTTGGCAAATGCCCGACCCCCGGGCCGTGCCAAATTTTCTAATGCCCTACCCCCGGGACTGACAAGGCACGCAAATGCCCCGCAGTTGCCCGGGGGGGGGATGGGCGCAGCTGGAATTGACTGATGCATAAGAACATGAAATGTCCAAGGGAAACTATAGGACCTATTTTTCCGAGGCAGAAGCACTCACAGGTACTAAATTTTCTTCCGTACAATAATCACTAATTAAAACTGGCATTTCGAATTTAAAGCTCACCAATTTAACCTTTTGGGTGAAAGGTTGTAATAAAAAAAGACGAATAAACAAACAAGATATGAATATAATTAATGCAACCTGTTTGCTATTGAATTTAGAAAAATCAATACCAGGTGTGTTTCTTTTTGTTTTCTTTTTTCTTTCTTTCTTTCTTTCTTTCTTTCTTTCTTTCTTTCTTTCTTTCTTTCTTTCTTTCTTTCTTTCTTTCTTTCTTTCTTTCTTTCTTTCTTTCTTTTTTTTTAATTTTTTTTTTGTGAACGAGTTTTATCCATCCTGTAATTTTGCGTCCGGGGTGAACGTCGATCTGAATCAGGTCGCAATAGGTCGATCCTTGCACAGCATAATAAACAACACTACAGAAAAGTACTCTTCAATGGCTTTAAGTAAAAAATGGTAATTTTGGCCTGTGGGGTTCTGTTGGTTTGAAAGAAGGTTTAACTTAAGATAGTTGTCGGTAAAGAAGTGCTGCGGTATTCAAAAGACTATGTTATTGTTACACCCCGCTGTTTCATAGACACCACTTCCTCCGAGTTTGTTAATTATGGCACTACTTTTAATACTCGTAATGGGATTACGAGTTTAGGTCGGTTGGGTACAATCAACAAACATACTGAGTTAATCAACACATATAAAGGAACAAGATGTTGATCACGCTAAGAGCAGTGCGAAAAAGAATAAACGAAATAATCATACTCATAAACTACGATTAGCTGATAAAGATCACTTCAGCGGTAACTATGATCAGTTGACTAAGTTTGTTTTCTGATTAAATGTCGTCCTATCTGCTGATTATGTAACATATTTAACATTTGTACCACGTTTTAGTTTAAAACAAGCATTTAACAGGACTAGTTTGACCGTGTGTAAAGTTTGCGGCGTTTAACAGCGTGGTTTAGAAATGTCATCACAGATCGAGTTCATTACGGAGTACGATTGTCTTCTAAACATTTTGATATCACCATCATGTGGCAGATGACATCACGCATGAAGCGACCACTTAGATGCCAAGAAATGTCAAGGTGGCCGCTTTTGTGTGGAAGCTAGATGACTTAGGAGAGGTTGAAATTATAGCGATTTGACTGAAAAAAAGGACAAGTAGGACAGCTGGTCGATGGAGAGAGGTGGACGCTTGTTTGCTCAGGGACGTTCGAAAATACAAAATTTCCGGTGTTAGCTCGGAGAGTATATTCACGATCATCCGGCACTGTTTAGTTGTTTAGCCCAATAATCAAGTTCATGAAGCTTGAACAAACTGATCCCTGGAACCTGAATACAGTTCCACACCCTTTCGCCACGCGGATTGAAACATATGGTTTGACATTCCTCAACCATTGCAGAGAACGTTTTCATTACATCACCAACATGCTAGTGAAGCCAAATCATACACAGTAGAAGCTCTCATAAACGACAGTAAAAAATGTAAAGAAATTTGGTTTCCTGTGAGACAAGAGGCCTTGCATATAGTGATTTCATTTTTGACTGAAAGGGGGAATTAAGTATCACTTTCAAGGGGTACGCTCTTTAATTGAGAGATGTTCGTCTATGGGAGGCGATCGCACAGTGATCTTTGAGGGTAGGTTCAAAGCACTTAATCTTTCGGAACTGTATCGTTTGGCAGATTGATATGAAAAAACGCCGATTACCTTCTTCTTCCTGATCTTCGTCCTTTCTAGTAGCCATCGTTTTCTTCTCTAATGCACAACGACGCCCCTAGCTTCAACAAAGTCACCGAGAAGCACCTCGCAACTGCATCGTTATCTTGTGTTCCGTTTACCTAACAGTAATTCAGTTAATTTATATTGCATAACCGCACGACTGACCATGCGATAAGAATTGCCTCAAGACTCGTGATACAACAAAGGCCAACTTACTTTATCATGGTAATTATTTTAATTTTTCAATCTCTTATATACATTTAGACTGAAATTTTGACATGTTTGGAAAATCGCCGATTTTGTTAATAAACTAGTGACGTCATAGATTAGTATAAATAAATTTTCTGAATATACACTGTAAATCAGAAAAGATTTGTTTTAGCACCCAGAATGAGACTGCATCGGTGAAAAACTGGAACACTATTTTGGGGGCTATTTTGGCTCTCCTAATTATGCCCAAATGGTTCTTATTTAGCGGTTGGACCAACACCAGAAGGCTAGATCGCGTGCCATTGTGGGCTGTTACGGCTTCCGCGTATACATGGGGCCGTTTTAATTTTATGACCAAAATAGTTTCTCAAAGGGGCACGAATCAGCCCTACGGGTGTCAGGGATGTGAATGAATGAAAAAACCTTATTAAAGTGTTTTTGCACTTTGGGGCTAAAACAGATCTTTCTCCACACCCTCCACAGGTTCTTATGCCGTAGATTGGTAAGTTGCTTTACCATTAATTTACACTAAATACGCCTTTAACTGAATTTGCTGTGCTGATTGGTTCAAGGCAATAATTGAATACCATTCCTAGCTTCTGGGGCGGATCTAGGGGGGGGGGGGGGTTGGGGGGTTCGATCGAGCCCCCTAAATTAAAACAGCTAACGGCAAAAACTTGTAAAAATATTAAATAAATACAGTCAATCTCAAATGTAAAAAGTTCATAACCAAGTTTAGCCTCTGCTGCTCAATAAAGCTAAAACATTTTCTCCCTAAAAACAAATAAATTTTTGGTTCACTGTGAATGTGGCTCTTTTAGTTGTCTCTTTTTTCCTGCTTCTGCAAAGCATCACGCCAAAAGTGACATTTTGCCTAGACACAAAATTGAAATAAGATAAAATGCATTATATTTTTATCATAGTTTTATTGATGCAAATTTGCATGTTTTTACGTAGCTTTGTTATATTTTTATGAAAAAGAATGGCATTTTAACTTTAAAAAATGAGATATTAAATCACGCTGAATTTGCCTCAGAATGGCGGAAATCACGTCTCCGAGGACTTGAAATTTCAAAATTTTAGCTAGGAGTTCTACATTGATAAAGATTTCTCTTTGCACACTGCGCGGAGGTACTGGGGTGGGACCTTTTGTCGCTTCTGACCAACACTCTGCTCTTTATTTGCACACCTCTAATGCAGCCGCACTGACTCAGTCCATACGGCTGAAACGTAAAACTTTCCCCTAATAAATCACTGACCCTACAAAATCGTGCGGTTCAATTCTATCCTTTTCCAGTTCTGATACCACTGTTGACGATTTGTGCGCTTATATAAATTGGGTGGAGAAAACTAGTAGGCACTCAACGAGAATTGCTGCTCCTAAGACCTCCCCCCCTCCCCCCAGCCTTATTGTAATGTTGTAGTGGTACTGTATCGCTGGCGAGGGTCTGCCAAGGTTCTTCTGTGCAAGCTCTTTGCTGCTCAATAACAGCCGAGTCCTTTGTTTCAATTAAACGATAGTGAGTGTGGATAGCGAGAAAATGTAAAGTTAGCTTCCAAGAAGGAGGAACGCGACAGAACTTCATTCTCGTCCCAAGAAGTTTTTTTTGGTTATTTCTTTAATGTCGTCCAAGCGCTGACCAAACAGATCGTAGGCTCTGGCCACGAGGATACTGAAGAGCTTGGAAACTTGGAGCTTGTCAATCAACCGCTACATAAATATTTGGAAGAGCAGGGACTTACAATAGAATCACGTTTCAGACTCAACTTTAAGCTCATTCCAACCATTTTCATTTGGGTACCAAGGACGTACGTTTTGGTCCCGCAGCAAAAGATGTGCTCATTTGGGTACCAAGGACGTACGTTTTGGTCCCACAGCAAAAGATGTGCTCAAAAACACAAGATTTTTGCATAATTGTCACCCCTGAAGAGTCTGTTGAAATATAACAAGCTTGTTTTCTTATTATGCTACAAGGTGACATTCGGACTGAATTTTCAAGCATCTCCTAAACACAAAAGAAGACGTTTCCAGAAAACCAGCTCAAGAACACAAGTAAACATGAGTTGGTTTTTGGATGCATATTGATAGTGATCATATTTTTGAGCGCAGTGCTGTGAAACCGCAGACAAGAGTCGACTCTTAAGAGCACACAGGAGTAACAGCTGAGAATGTGAGAGTTGGTGAAAGGGGACAGTGGGGAGGGGGGCAGGAGTGCAAGGGAAGCAGGAAAAGAGGGGGTGGGATATCCAATCTGGCAGGAAATGGGAGAAATGGGAAAAATTGCACCTAGAGGTAGTAACCAAAATGGTGTGGGAACTGGGATTTACAGGTACATGAAGTGGAGAGTTTACCCCCCCCCCCCCCACCCTGCCTCAGTAACAGGCCAAACCAGAATGCAAGTTTAAACTCCCATCAATTTTGATGAAAATTTGAGCAAACTCTCTGAGAGTTGCCAAGAGCTCATCAGAGTTTCAGCCCAAACAGTAGTCTGAAAGCAGTCCCTTTTTAAACATTGAAGCAAATCTGGCATGCTTTTCTCACAACGGCAAAACTTTTTGGGCCAATTTCAATCCTAAAGACATGTTAAAAAAATACCTGAAAGATCTTGGGAACGAAGTTGCTTTTTGGAATGAGTGGTTCATAGTTTTACAAAAAGGCTTTTTCGGCGCCAAAAGATCTTCAGAACTTTCGAGAAACTTGCACCTAATGCCTAATAATGCTGGCAAGTGACCATGATGGGCAACCAAGATTAAAAGCACCACATCAAGTTGTCAACTATCTTGAAAAGACCAACTAGCAGTCTAAGGCCTCGGTCAAATGACATCATCATTATGTAACCTCGTTCAACATTTCTGAATACAATTTTGTTGGACAATGTTCAAGATGGTGGCCAAACAAAACTGGATATTTTTGCTCACACTTAAGAACAAAAGAAAAGCTGAATCAACATCATTGAACAGGGTGGCCAAATGTGTTTAACATGGTTAATTCAACAATGTTGAACTGTGTTGAATAGAAATGTTGAACCATTTGTGTGAGCAGTGGCCTAAAACAACAGTACAAGTTTGAACTCTTGGAAGCTGTTGTTCTCCTTTGTCCAAAATGGAGATCAACAGACTACCACAAGAGCAGTTTTACTGTTCTATGGACAAAGAACAATCAAGAACAAACTGATGGTATTATTTCTCCAGCAGCATTTAATTGGTAAGTATTTCAAGACAAAGAATTTACAAAAATGGCACCATCACTTCTTCTTCTTGGGAGGCAACAGTACACCATCATACTGCAAACAAAACAAAATTAACGAAAACAATGATCAGTGAATGCCAAGGGTCTAATCTTCTAGATGGCCATTGCAGTCTACAAATAAGAGATTATCAGTATTGAAAACTACTGTTAGATGGCTGAACTAGTGCATTCTAACTGAATCCCTGAACAGTCCTTATCTTGCTATACAGACCGGCCATTAAGATGGGCCTCTCTCGGGTTTGTTTTCAAAGGTTTGCGTTCCGAAAAAACTTCCAAGTAGCATGTCTATTTACTGTTAAGTTTGAACCTCTCCCATATGCCTCAGAAAAAAATTTTAGTATAATTTTAGGGAGTGGCATGAAAGAAAATTGTGTTCATATATAATAATAATAATAATGATAACAATAATAATAACAATAATAATATTAATAATTAAGGCATTACAGACAAAATAATAATAACAACAACAACAATAATAATAATAATAATAATAATAATAATAATAATATTCTTTACATATATAACCTTTTGCCATGAGCACATTTGCAAATGTACAGTAGAACCCCGCTATTTCAAACTCCTACTATCGCAAGCAATTTTTTATTTTCCTAAACTGTTTGAGATTTAGCAGGAGTCTACACCAGAACTAAGCTGTGGACAAATTTTTGAAAAAGCCAAAATATTAAAATGTTTTCTGCACTGGCTTGTTTAGGCCCTAATGGAAAAAAATTGGTATCAGTCTTTCTTTCTTTCTTTCTTACTTTCTTTCTTTCTATGTTTTGCAAGTTTATTGACCTCTATAACATGGGCTTAAGTGAGCCCTTAGAAGTTTTCTGTAAGCCTAAATTTTGTCATATTTGCAAGTTTATGGACCTCTACATGTAGAACATGACTTTATTGCAGCTAAAATTCCCGCAAGCCTACATTGTGTGGTAAATTTTGAGCCATAAGCCAGCATCAGACATTTCTAAAAAAATATTTCGGTGATGCCATCCCTTATCACTCAACTTCAATCTCGTTCTTAGAGTCCTTAGGCTTCTTGGACAGTGAGCGGTTGCCAGGAGAGACTCTGGGGTAGTGGAATTTTTAACCCTTTAAGCCCCAAGAGTGACAAGCATCTAATTCCTCCTTACGATATCACTAGTTGATCAAATATACAGATCATGAGAATACATGAAATGGTCACCAAAGACAAAATGTCTTCATCTTTAAGCAAATTCCCCCAACTAGTTCTATAAGAAATAAGTAGAGAGTAATGAGGAGAACATGCATGTTGATATCAGGGCTTTAAGGGTTAACATAGAAATCCTGCAGTTACCATTTCCTAGCTTTGTCTAAGTAAACAGCCAATAAAGAAAAATCAAATTTTTTTCACTACGCCAGAGTCTCTTGTGACGACCACCTATTGATCAAGAAGCCTGAGGACTCTAGACATGAAACTGACTCAACTTAGGGAAAGTGCCCTTCTATCTGTAGGTAGCATCTCTTGGCAGAGATTCGACAGCACGTATTAATCTAGTCCCATACCTTCTGTTGGAACCACTTCATCGATTCCTCCTTAGAAATCAGATGCTTGAAGCCAACCCGGCTCTTCTTCCTTTTTCGCTTGGCAATGTTGAAACCAGGACGTCCCAACACTACGTAGAAATCCATACCATAAATTCCAATGCTGGGGTCATATTTGATTCCAAGATCAATGTGTTCTTGGATTCCAAAACCAAAGTTGCCAGTATGAGAGAAGTTATCCTTTGACAGCTCATATTCACGAACCTATACATTAAAAAGGAAAAGCATATTTAAGCCCTTTTGAATGGTTACGCTGCAGTTCAATTTTACCCTTATATTGTGAAATAGAAATTGAACCAAGGATAAAATTGAACTATAACAGTTATACAGGAGGATTTTATCCACAGGATCAAAAGTGAGAACCACTTCCGGCACCACCACAAGAAAGTACTGCTCAGAAGCTTTCATTTGAATGGTCACACTTCAGGATTTCACCCAGAGACTCAAAAGTTAGAACCACCTTGTACAGCATAATAAACAGCACCACAGGAAAGTACTGCTCTGTAGCTTTTATTTGAGCGGTCACACTTGAGGATTTCATCCACAGACTCAAAAGTTAGAACTGCCTTGTACAGCATAATAAACAGCACCACATGAAAGTTCTCCTCAGTAATATTATTTTAATTACAATGGACAAAAGATAGCAATGAAACTTTTTTATCAGCATAATAAACACTACCATAGACAAATGGATGAATAGATGAAAGAGCTTTCAACTGAAATGGAATCTGTCACAAATATCATTGTTGGTACCACAAACTAAAGCTGAATGAAGGTTTTTACACTGAAGAAAATCTTAGTAATGAAAACTGAGATTGTTAATAATACTACAACAGACTTACTTTCAAACCCTTCTCTAAGATTTCTTCAGCCTTGGCACCTCTGACAGTGCAGTGCACTGCAATCTTCTCGTTACGACGGATACCAAATGAACGCACAGTGTAGCGGGCTAAGCAAAGACAATAACAAAACTGTTAATTACGCTGATGCATGTGTGGTAATAATTAAAACAAAACAGCCACCACACCATTATGACACTGAATTCCCTTAATTTCTTGCTGTTCAGTAAGGCCTGGTATCCATTTTATCACAAATCATAATGATCAATCACAGCAACTGTTCCCTCACATGACCACAAAACAATCACAAAGAATTAAAATACAAAATAGATTATATTATTCTCTCCAAATACAGTAAACCATTATGGGATAAGATCAAACACACAATTGCAGAAATTGCTTTCCCTACAACTGAATCATCCCAATGTGACAGTGCATCAAAGACAATTCAGGAAAGAGAACACAGTTCTACCTTCTGCAAATGTAGATAACCATAAGTGATTGCAGAAGTTTGTTTTCATGTGATTACAGAATTTTTAACAAATGTTTTTTTTTTCATGCAATCAGCTGTGATCATATCAAACCAGCCTTTTCATGGTCCAAAAGTATGTGCTAGCCCTGATAATGAAAATGCATATTCTTCTCACTGTTCTCCAAACATTTCTTATGGCAACAGTTAGGAGAATTTGTCTAAATATCAAGACATCTGATCCTTGGTGATCACTTTCTTTGTTCTCATCACTTGAATGTTTGTAGTGATAATGTAAAGAGAAATTTCATTTTCATCACTGTTAAGGCTTAAATAACGTTGTTCACTTCAGTCTTCAGGACATGAGGGAGAAGAAAATATTCTCCCATGTGATGTGTAAACATAGTCTCACTTACCCTTAGAAAACACTGGCTGCTGCCCTGTCAGTTGTTCCAGGACCTTGGCAGCTCTTGTAAGTCGATCACCACTTTCACCAACACAGATGTTCAAGCACAGCTTCCTAATACGGAGCTCCCTCATAACATTTTGTTTATGGGATTTCTCCCCGGACTGGAAGATGGAAACAAATTTATTATAGAAGTAGGCACCTCTCATGTGATAAATCATCGACATAAAAATTTTGGGGTCTCTACAAACATGGATTAAATAAAGAACGAAATAAAACCCAATTGTTCTTTTTCCATGGATTTTTCAAAAACTTGGGCAGAACACTTAAATGCCATTCTGGCTAAAAGCAGAGTACTAAGACCAACCTGCATGGCCTTGTATCTGGAAAGCAATAATGTAAGTGCATGCAACGGTAACATGCACGCGACAGCATTTCCAGCTATGTATGTACACGAGCTCACTAATTAGCGAGAAGAAACTTAAATGCCTTTTTGTTCATTAATGGTTTTAGATGAAAGAGCATACCATCATGAAAAGATGTTTGTTTCTTTTGTTATATTTAAATGGCCAAACGAGTTCCGAATATAAGCAATCGAAATCACAAGTAATAGAGTCTTCAACAAGCACTGATTTCATTTGAGAGCTGAAATTTCGCCGGGAGTAGAGAATTTTATTACATTTGCAACAACATAAGCTCACAGACTGAAGAACAAACGTTACTTGTCGTTATCAGAGGTGTTTTAGTTTTAATAGCAAGGTACAGATACGAAATTACGTCTCGGAAAACGAATTACAAAAGTGAGACTTTAAACAGCGAACAGGCTTGGCAGAAGCGACGAAATTGACCACTGCAACTAGCATGGATTTTCCTTGTAGATTGTGGAATGTCCACAACTGGCTGATTATAAAAATTAGGTAAGGTTTTAGGAAGGAGCAAAGAAAAGAAAGCCAATCTAATCAGCTTGGAAAAACCGAGAGAAAAAGAAGATAATGAGGGTTTTATTTGGCCACGTGAAGTTCTGCTCTTACCGCCATATTGTCCAGCATAAAAGAGGGCGCTCGAAGGATCACGGGAGATGACGTCACTTATCTCTGTAGTAAACGCCTGCGATAATTGAAAAATTCTTGTCCAAAATGGCGGCCTCAGAAGTTTTAACCGGAAACTGAGCAGGAAATTTAGACCAGCATCAGACAAAACTCCTTCTATTATGTAATCTAAGGATGTCTTTTAAAGCTAGGTATTGCTTTAGTGGAAAAAAAAAAGAAAAGAAGTTGAAAATTACAAAATTTTCAGACGTTCGAATGAGGAGGGGCAAGGTGAAAATTTTCAAAGCATGGTTTCTCCAAGAAATTGTGGTTTGTTGCATTGAAAATGTTCTTATCATTTATGCCATGCTGTTGCATGCTAATGGCTTAGTTGTTA
Organism: Siderastrea siderea; assembly: GCA_964030785.1. Taxonomy (NCBI): domain Eukaryota; kingdom Metazoa; phylum Cnidaria; class Anthozoa; order Scleractinia; family Rhizangiidae; genus Siderastrea; species Siderastrea siderea. Next base: position 7,160,452 of record OZ034979.1, read on the forward strand.
TAAAGGTCGATTTTGAATTTCGTTTTCTATTCTGCCCAAACAGAACTTCCGTCCGTCCTTACCTCAAATTCCCCACTCCAAAGTCACTCTTTTATGAGGGCGTACTGGGGTTTACTGTTAGTTGTTATGGGCCAGACATTTTTTACTGTTAAGTGTTATAAAGCCCGAATTTTAACTGTTAACTGTTATAGATGAAATTACAGTTAAGTGTAACAACACATTCTAGATACCAAATGAAACACGAAAAACGAATGGATACCTGAAACTACAGAAGTGATGTTGCTGATTAAATTGCCATTAACATGCGAAAAAAGGCCATTTTCTCGATCTCTGTGTAAATTTTTATTCATTTATTTGTTTTAACTGGTACAGCGAATTTTTTGCTGTTAGCTGTTAAATGGCCTAAAATTTTAGTGCTAGCTGTTATGCCGACCCCCCATCTAGGTCTTCTTTTACGTCTACCATGTTTGTCTTTCTTCGGTTGCAAAAGCTTTCCCATAATTTATCGTATCAGGGACACTTCTCTTAAAGCTCATACTTTTCGCGTCAATCACCAAGAATAGCGACAAGATAATTGTAAAACAGTAAAACGGGAAACGGGCTAAAATCACCCAAATGGCTTCACAAAAATGACTACACAAATAAACAATGTAAGACATTTTATTCATAAATCGTTCGTTTTTCTAGGTTCTAGAATTTATCGGTTAAATTCCCATATAAGCCTTTTCAAGCTCACTAATGAAATACTATTTCTCAATAATTATTAAAGACGCGCACGACAGATTGCCTTTCCCTTTATTCATGTTATCTACGAAGTTTTATGTTGATTATGTTGTATTTGAATTGGACACAATGTAAATTTTAGGGATCG